>WOVY01003116.1:0-206944 GCA_013436015.1 Rhipicephalus annulatus
CCAGGATATAACCACACATATCACTCCGATTCGAAAGTAAATTTACATGTCAATATAATTTACTGACCGAAGCTAACAGATGGAAACATAGAGGAAATATATAACTTTTACGAACAGCGATCAGGAGTGTACAGGTGAACACAATTTCAAAACATTTTAGCTCGCGCACAATTGAAATTAACGTGACACAATTGGTGAGGCCGCAGTGATGACTGGATCAGTCAAAAGGAATTCCATCAAAAAAAAGTGAGGGTGGGTTGGAGTTTCACTAAATCGGTTGCCAGAAGACAGCGTCGCATTTGGAGATGGAAGAAGAACTGATGGGTTCTCATTATGCATGTACCATATCAGATGGGTTCACACAGTGACTATTTCAAACGTTTACACGTGCTGTCTGGAGCATGGTAATGGAGGTCCGAACAATCCGTCGTGACTCAAATCGTGCCATTCTGGTGTGCCTCTTTGTTATTCCTCGAATGCATGCTGCTTGTCCCGTAGCAGACGTAGAACTTTGGCCCTGCTGTGGGCTCGAAAACGTAAAATGGTCGTGGCAGTCTTCCTTTTCAGCATCCTAACGATTTGCTTTCCAGTTTCTTCTTTTGTGAATGACAGGTATCGAGAGTGACGTCATATATCGTGACGTCATTGAGTGACCCGTTATAACTAACACGCCAACTAGACGAGGTCTGACTTGTGCGCATACGTTGGCAGTCTATTTATTTCGAAAGCTTGCTATATCGAAGAGCGGCTTCGTAGCCATCGGTCACAAACTGTCGACCACCATATTACATTCTCGGTAAAAACTGATAGGTGGGCGAGTTCATATGTATTCATATTTAAACTTTGTTAGGGGGCGAACCTCCTTATAACGACACCCGTTTCGTCCCTCGTAGCCGCTGTAGTGTGTAACAAGTATAATATTTTGACCTCCAAGGTGGTGCCGGTGAGAGATTTCCTCTGTGCGTCGTTGAACAATAAAAAATAGTGCTCAATGTACATTGCAATGGCTGCTAAAGGGGAATGGGAGACAGAAGAATTCGGCTTTTAGTTAACGCGCACGCAGCGATCCCCATTAGCAGCCATTGGCAGGTGGTTAAAAGTGGGAAGTAGATACGAAGCGCAAGCCATAAGAAAGTAAAAGCCGAATTCTCCTGCCTCCCATTCCCAATTAGCAGTCATTGACGTGTACATTGAGCACTATCTGACAGGAAAAGGTTGCTACGTTATACTCGCTCGGCGTAACCTCCTTGGTTTTAGAAAGGTTTAGCGAGCGTTGGGCCGCTGTGCCATGAATACAGTGAACTAGTATATACCATGAACTCGAGGTGGTTAAAGGTGGCAAGTAGACGCGAAGCGCAAGCCGTAAGAAAGTGTGCGTGTGCCACCTCTAGTTTAGTCCTTGGAATGTCCGCTGGATGGCGGGGCTTCTATATGGGGAATATATGATGAAAACATGCGAGATAATGGTACTTGGAGTGTTGAATAGATGGACGAACGGACACACAGACAGATGCATGGATGGACGCATAAACAGACGCAGGGGCGGATGCATGGACGAACGCAGGGACGGACGCACGAACAGACGCACGCACGGACAGGCGGATGGATGCATGGACGGTCAAACAGACGGACGCATGGACGGACGAAAGCAAGAACGAATGGACGGACGAATGCTTCGCCCCACTCATCATCATTCACTCCGTGGATACGCTGCGATCTTCTCCTCCCTCGCGTTTAGCCGTCTTCGTGGTTTCCACTCGCAACGCTAGCCTCGTTTAGTGCCTGCCACGGTGCACAGTGCCGGGCAGTGTTGCATACATTTTCTGACGGTGCCTAAGCACTAAATTCAAGAAATAAACAAAATAAAGCAAATATCAAGATAAAGAGCAAGTGAAATCATGACATTGTGCCATCGAGAGTTTGCTTCGATGATTGCTGTAAAAGTTAAAAAGTAAACGAAAGTGAACATAAGAAAGTTTTTAACTAGAGCAGGTTGCTCGGTTCCTGTTGATATGATATCTGCTGTCTACAGACAAGCGAGAGCTGCAATTACCTTGATTATTATAAATATTATCAGCACTGGTGCTGAGACCCACGGGACGGCTTAGAGCTCTCCATAGTAGAGTACGAAGTGCTCTAAATTGTAAACCAATTTTTTTAAACTCAGTTTTGGAACTGTACACGCATATGAGGTCCGTTGACGCTTTCGCAATGGACAGCTCGTTTACAGCATGATTTTGGTCATCAATGTCTCATCAAATGCGAGGCCTAAGGAACGGCTAATGCTCTCCCATAATAAAGTACCTTGTACACTAAATTGTTACCCACTTACTCCACCACCCCCCTCCATACTCTTTGCAGAGCATGTCGTTAGGACGGCTCGATGCTCTCTAATAATTGAGTGCGAAGTACCCGAAATCGGAACACTTTCCTAACACATGGTTCGGACTCACAGTGCAGCAGTGATACAGGAACAGCTCGATTGATTGATATGTGGGGTTTAACGTCCCAAAACCACCGTATGATTATGAGAGACGCCACAGTAGAGGGCTCCGGAAATTTCGACCACCTTGGCTTCTTTAACGCGTACCCAAGTCTGAGCACACGAACCTACAACAATTCCCGCCTCCATCGGAAATTGCAGCAGCCGCAGCCGGGATTCGATCCCGCAACCTGCGGGCCAGCAGCCGAGAACCTTAGTCACTAGACAACCGCGGCGGGGCCAGGAACAGCTCGAAGCTCTCCCATTGTGAAGTACACCGTGCTCTAAATAGTCGAACACTTCTTCCTAATAAACAAGCGGATTTGGGCTCCCTGTTTCGCCGAGTATGTTGTAGAATTTTTCAGTCGTTCGTTCTAGGGGTGATAAGCCAAGTCCTCCGTCCGTCGGCCTGACACGGTATGAACATCCATATGAATATCAATATGGACATTTAATCATCATATTCGCATTGTGATTTACAAACAACTCTGTGATATACTGTACACACGTGTTGTCACGTCTTTGAATTATTAAGTGGACGATGTGTGGGTGTTATGATCTGCCGGAGCATTGCCGACTCTTCATCATTCAATTCGTGAATAAAGTTGCACTCCCTCTCTCTTCATAAAGGGAGGGCAGCCCCGCCGCGGTGGTCTATAGTGGCTAAGGTACTCGGCTGCTGACCCGCAGGTCGCGGGTTCGAATCCCGGCTGCATTTCCGATGGAGGCGGAAATGTTGTAGGCCCTTCGGCTCAGATTTGGGTGCACGTTAAAGAACCCCAGGTGGTCGAAATTTCCGGAGCCCTCCACTACAGCGTCTCATAATCATATAGTGGTTTTGGGACGTTAAACCCCACATATCAATCAATCAATCAAAGGGATGGCACGGCGTCAAAAGCGACGCGCTCCGACGGGTACATGTGGTCAGGCCTTGATGTACCGCATGATATGAAGTACAGCACTCCGTTTTTTCGAGTTTTTTTTTTTTGCAATTTGGAAAGTGACTTTGCGAGTTAGATTTCTGGAAAAAATTCCGCGTTTATCAGAATGTATTTCTCGCAAATTTCCAATACTCCTAAATCCGGCGTTTCACTTTCGTTTTAAAAGCTGTTGCAATGCCTTTTTATTAATTTTATTTCCAATAAAAATACGTCGCAGTGTTGCAGATAGTTCAGCCCTTTCATCCTTTCACTTTTTCCCCGTTCAGAATGTAAAATTTCACAAAGTATACATTCTGGGGGGTGGGGTCAAGTGCTAGTGAAACTGTATCTCAGTTTTTTTTTTTTTTGTGTCCCAGCCTCACTTACGTTCATGACAAAAAATAAAAGACCTATGAATATTATTCTCGATACTTTGTAATCTTAGATGAAATGAAATCTAACCACGAAAGCATGTATGTGAACACACTAAGTTTGTTTTAAATGTATTGAAGGGTTGATTGATTGATATGTGAAGTTTAACGTCCCAAAACCAACATACGATTATGAGAGACGCCGTAGTGGAGGGCTCCGGAAATTTCGACCACCTGGGGTTCTTTAACGTGCACCCAAATCTGAGCACACGGGCCTACAAACATTTCCGCCTCCATCGGAAATGCAGCCGCCGCAGCCGGGATTCGATCCCGCGACCTGCGGGTCAGCAGCCGAGTACCTTAGCCACCAGACCACCGCGGGGGGGGGGGGGGGGGGGGGCATGTATTCAAGGGTTGAACGCGCAATCACATACACGTGCAAGCACGAATACTTCAGTATAAGACACTTACCCCCGTATTCACAAACGCTCCTCGGCTCGACTTTCACCCTTCACTTGACAAAGCTGAGCACTGCGCCGCTGTTTGGCTGAAAATGACGCTGCGATACGCAAGAACAGCAGCAAATTATCGCTGATATGCAGTGACTTGCCCTGCCTAGAGATGGCGCTCCCATCGGCTTCTCAAGTGAAGGTGGAGCGTTGGGTGAACGGCCGTTCTAGAATACGGGGGTTACATCTGTTTTCGAATCTTAAAGTTTTTGTAATAGACACAAACATATACTTTACGACAGTCGCTGCCGCTGAAGGAGGCGCGCTCCTCTCGACTGATGATTGTCAGCTTTAAAAAAATGCCCTTTGAACGTCAAAAAATATCCTTCCAAAACAGGAGCTTACCGGATAAATCCCAGTCGTCAGAAATTTTACCGACGAGTGTTTATTGAATTTCTCCTACTATATAGCGTTGCATTATAACGTCAGTCGTGTTTCAGCATGCTGAAGCTAGTGCTTACGAGTGTTGCCAGAATGAAAGTGAGCACGCGCTAGTTCGAGGCACGTGTCACTACGAAGCTCCGTCGGACTTCACTGCCCTTCGGGAGCGGCATTTTTTTTTGTCTTTCTTGGTTAGGTATTAGACACGTGCCCCCCCCCCCCCCCCTTTACACGATAGGCGCGTGGAATAAGCGAACTAAGACACTGTCTTCAAATGGTTCCGAGCATTCTTAGCTTCTGCCACTAGAGGGAAAGCTGCCATGGCGCAGTCCGGGAGGGAGCATGAGACTGCTCGATTCCTTACAAAAGTCGCTGTCCCGCTAAAATGACGCCATGACCCGCGAGGTCGTGCGATTTCCAGCCATACATGGCACCCTGCATGGCTGGCAGAACGTGATCCCGAAGCAGCGATTCATTCCTTTGCAAACATCGACACATCACCAGAACTTGGAAGAGCTTGCCTGTGATGCCAAACTCGGCTCCGATCATATTCCAGCGCTGGTTCTTGAGCGCCACGTCCTTGAACTTTGGCTCCTGCCGGTTGTAGAGGTACGGGTACGGTCTCACAAGCTCAATGAGACGCTTAAAGTTTATCGTCGGCGTCTGCGCTACGGGCGGCATGTCTGAGCCCACTGACGCGAGCGAACACTACTACTACAGCCAGCAAGGAAACGCTGCAACGAGCGAGAAGTGCTGCAACGACGAAGAAAAGGCTCCGGCGGAACGAAGCTCCACGCGCCGCGCCGCTGTAGTGGCGCTCCGATCGGCGAAGCGCTGCTTCGAAGCGCCGCTGCTGCCCCGCGAGCATTTTTCAGCGGTAAACAGCGCGACCGCTCTCGCTCCTTCTCTCCTACTCCGGAGGGGAGCGCTGCTGGCTGCAACGGCGCGGCCCTGTGCAGCTGCTGCTACAGCAATGGAGGGCATGTCGGGGCGCCGTGCTGCGAGGGTGCCGCTGCTGCTCCGGCTCCTGCCCTGATATCAGGCGCATCGCGGTGCTGTGATTTTGTCGCCTCCATATGGATGGCGTCACAATCGCTACATGCTCACAACACGCTTCTGTAGCGCTTTGTTGTCAGAATGCTCCGAATACCCGTTTGCGGAGGCTGGCGTGGTATGGCCGCCAAACGACAGCTGCGACGCGCTTCGTTGGAGCGGCGGAGAGCTGCAGCGTCAGCGAGGCGTGTTGCTTTCATCAGCGCTCGCTCGTGTTCTAACTTGTGTGTGTGTTTGTATCTGTATGCGTGTGTCCATAGACGATTACATAACATTGTAGTTGTCTTCCACTGTGAACATAAGGTAATATAAGCATACAGACGATTACCACTGCGATGTGGACGAATCCACCAGCAATTGCAGCTAAGTGACGCTGCATGTCGGTGGCCCCTATGTTTCATGTAGCCATAATAACAACGATTCACTTGGTTTTACGTGCCGAAACCACGGTGTGATTACGAGGCACCCTGTATAGAGGAGACCAACGCCGAGGGAGGCGCTGCGGAGCGTGGCGCTGTCAATGTGGGGAGAAAACTGGTTACTCGAGTGTTCGCCTCTCCGCTGTCCCATTCAACCTGCTTGAAAACGCGTTGCTTTGCTCGCACGCTGCACGCGTTCTGCACGTGTTTTTGAGAGTCTCGCGTCGCGCGCGGTTATGATGTATGTGCTCTGTCCGCATTTAATAGGATGCCGCAATTGAGGATTTTTTTTTTTTTCGTGGCAGCAATTTGGTAAAAGGGCAGCGAAGCAAGTTGTAGCAGACGACGACGTCCTTGTCAGAGCGAAGTGCGTTTCGCCAGTGAAAGACGACGCTGTTTACGACTTTTTTTTTTTTTTTCCTCGTTCAGCGAACTGGGAGCGCAGAGAAAAACACAAAGGACGAAGCGAGGAACCACACAACACGAGCGCTCAACACGAGCGTTCCTCGCTTCGTCCTTTGTGTTTTTCTCTGCGCTCCCAGTTCGCTGAACGAAGAAAATTAATTACCAACTGGCCCACATTTTGATCCTTCTGCTGTTTACGACGTTAGATGTGAATAAAACTTTCTGTACGTTCATAATTATATACCCGTTTTATTTGGTTTGCTGTGTGTACTATGCAGTATGTTTGTTACTGGATGCATGGGTAAGGCCGCTTGTCGTGCTTTAGGTTAAGTGGTTCTTGCGCTGTGACTGGTATTAGTCGGGATACCTTAATTTACTAGCACCCGCCCAAGTTATCGTGCGGTATATACACAGCGCTTCAAAAATAAATGGCCTATTTGGGGCTTCTTTCTGACCCACAACGAAAATCGACATCTATCTTGCGTGTCTTTCCTTGTATTATCACCATTCTCATCGCGGGTACCTTGAGTTCACAAACACCGTGCGTACCATCATGATGAGCGCCCAGCTCTCAGAGAAACCTTTTTGTGTGTGTCTAATCTGCAGGAGAAGAGCGCATTGATATAAAGGCATTTTATCTTGGTCACGTATAAAAAATGCACCGTGTTGTTCGGGCTACCCCTGCACACTCAGTAACAACTAGTTCACTGTATCTGCCAACGTACGTACAACAAAGGCTAATGCATTTTTTTCTTTTTTTCATAGTTGTACAAGCTTTTGGCAACCACACACTTCCGTCGGCGCTGCGTAGATTTAAAAATATATAACAACACATTACCAATACCACATTTGCACACAGCTTCAACTACTACGTCCCCAACAATATCGAATAATAGTAGCAGCATAAAATATTTCTTCGCTATTTTTTAACAGTGCTCTAAAGACGGGCGTTGAAAATTTATACTTTTAAGGTGGGGACGTGCATCTCCCAGAAACTCGATAGATTAGAGGAACGGTGACGCAGGAATTAACACCCGTAATTTTGAATGCATTGTGCGCGTGCTAATTTTTATGAAAAAATTGTTTACATACTTTTTTCGGCACACTGCTTTAATCCATTTCTGTCGTCTGCTTGTTTCGTACCATCGGTTTGGGAATCGGTAGAATTTCACTGGTGGAGTCGACCTCTTCGTGTTTGCATGGTTATTGTGACAGTTGACGACGCAGCAATGTCACCCCCTTTTCTGTTGGGGTGACATCGCGGAACGTTTCACGTGCAGCGCGTGCTTCGCAAATGCGTGGAAGCCAAAGGGAGCGGAAGGGTCGGAAGACTCTACTGTTGTGCGCTTTTTCTGGCAGGGGAAAGGCAAGCGCTGGCGTCGCCGGGCAAACTTGAGCGGGTCTCCCCTATAGTGAAGCACTCCGAAAATATCGAACTCCTGATATTGCTTAACCTGAGCAAACATGACACGGTGCACGGGCCCTTACAGCATATCGCATCAATCAAAACGTGACCGCCGCAGACTGCATGGCGAACTTTTATGACAAATGCAAAATGTTTTCTGCAGTATATAATTGCCGCTATGTGCGCATGCCTTAAAAAGAGTGAGATGGTGCCACATTAGAAATGTCTGCAATGTACAGATAGTGTTTTGTCGTGCTTGAACAACCATTGCAAAAGAATGCTCATGTGCTTCCTGAAAGATCTTGGTATTCTTAAACGAAACAAGTATGCTTAAAGGGCCCCTCACCAGGCCCCATGCGAAATTGTAGTTAGACAGTGGAAGTTGTTGGCTGTCGGATGAGGAACATTTTACCACGAAATTTTTTTTTTGAATCGCTTCATCACGAGCGGAGAAAACAGGTTTTTTGAAGCGGCGCGAAACGAGGATGAGAGGAGGCGAGCTTGAAACCCTTGCCGCTCCTCTGCGCGGCCTTCGCAAGCCAAATCTCTTCCCCACCCTCCACCATATTTAAGAAATTAAAATTTTCTTTAGAAAATTGGTTCCGAAAATGAATAGTGTAGTAAAGTGACCGACCATTACTTTTCATAGTGTAATCGTAGATGGTCTAGCGTACTGTCTGGGATATTTGGCGTGGAACGACCCTCATCTCCTCCAAAACCCGAACACTAAACCCGAAAAAACATTCGAAATGCCTGAGTCTATTCAGGGATTCATGAAACACGAATTAAAAAGAACGAAACCAACCCATGACTACGCTTTTCCTCTGGGGAAAATTACACGTATTCGTAAAGGCACTTAATTTTTGTCATAAAGACAATTTACACCACTTGCAAAAAAACCCAAAACAAAACTTACAAAGAATAAAACACCCGAAAGTATTTGCCTTTTCATAGTCGAACCTGGCTGTGATGAACGCAAAATAAATGCAAGCGGAGTTGGAATGCTGCGCATTAGTAGACAATTCTGTGAATTTACGCAAATGTATTCGGATGGCGAGGTGACCAGAAACTTCATTAAAGCGTTCATGTGCACGTATTTGAGATTTCTGGCGCCGATTTCCTGCTACGGGCAGAGCGAAATAGCCGGTCGTGAGAACGATAACCAACAAGCTCTCGTAGGACGTGCCAAGCAAGATTTAAAAACGTAAAAGTGATCTGCATTTACCGCTTAACAGAATGACGTCCTCGTCTTCGGTGTCAACGCCGTCATCTCTTGCTTGCCCCATCGGGCGGTCGCCAAGCAGAATGCTCATTTTGTCAAACCACCTCCACTTTGACGGCTCCCCGCCACTTTCGCGTAGGAGCAGGCGTTCCTGCGAATGCAAAAAAAAAAAGTCATTAGAAATTGAAGCGCCTGAAAACTTTTCGAATCACAGGGAGGAGGTACTTACAGCCGCGAAGCGTTTCTTCAAATTCTTCCAACAGGTCCTTATCTGCTGCCACGTCCACGTCAGGCCCTGTTCCTTCAAACATCTTTCCAGGTCCATGAATATGTGCATATTTTTTGCCGCTTGCTATCGATCGAATCGCTCAGTTTTTTCTCGTTGACTAAAGCTAGCAACTTCGTTATTTCATCGTCTGTCCACATGGTGCGTCGAGCCCGCGAGGATGTCATCGTGCCTAGCGCGCGCGTACCGGCCGACAGAGTAACGTCGGAGTGGCGGGGAAGCGGAGACCGCGACGGGCGGGAGAGGAACCCTCAACTCAGCGCGACCGGTTGTACATGCCCTTTCTGAGCGCGGCGAGTTCGGTGAACCTACCCCCCTGTCTCCGGGACTCGCCGCGACGACTCTCCGCCCCGACGCGTCCGCTTATACGTGGGGAGGGCGAGTCCGGAAAACCTGTTTATCTCGACTCAACGCGCCCTCGTCGGGTAAACGGGCCTTAAGAGTGTGGCAGCTTGCGCTAGTTGGTGTGGCATGACGATAGTTGTAGCGCGAGAACAAAACGACGACACAGAGACGAGACGGACACGAAAGACACGAGCGCTAACTTCCAACTGAGTGTATTGCGCAGAGCACGAAAATATATAGAGGAGACAGTAACCATGTGATGAAAACCATATGGCGCAAAGAGCAGAACACGAGTAAGAAAAACAAAAACAAACAACACAAAAACAAAAGCACAGAAAAAACAGCAAAAAAAAATCTGGAAGAAAACGAAACAGAAAGGTAAAGATAATATAACTATAATAAATAAAGTTATATAATCTTTACCTTTCTGTTACGTTTTCTTCTAGATTTTTCTTTGCTGTTTTTTTCTGTGCTTTTGTTTTCCTGTTGTTTGTTTTTGTTTTTTTACTCATGTTCTGCTCTTTGTGCCATATGGTTTTCATCGCATGGTTACTGTCTCCTCTATATATTTTCGTGCTCTGCGCAATAAACTCAGTTGGAAGTTAGCGCTCGTGTCTTTCGAGTCCTTCTCGTCTCTGTGTCGTCGTTTTGTTCTTACGCTATAACTATCGTCAGGTCTAAAAGGCCCGTTTATATTCCGAGTAAAATGTTCCGATGAGGAACATTTTACCACGAACATTTTTCGAATCGGTTCATCACGAGCGGAGAAAACAGGTTTTTTGGAGCGGCGCGAAACGAGGATGAGAGGAGGCGAGCTCGAAACCCTTGCCGCTCCTCCGCGTAGCCTTCGCAAGCCAAATCTCTTGCCCACCCTCTCCGGCATCCGACTAAGAGGTGACGTGCGCATGACGTGTCCAAACAAGTCCAACCCCCGAGCACGCGAGCGGCGTTGCTTTGTTGACCAGCGTTATTTTGTGGTCTTCTGCCTGTTTCTGCGGGATCATTTGGAAATGCTGGCTTAGACGCGGTAGAATAGATGAGCGCAATGAGTGCGCGAACGCGTACGAGGGTTCCACGGTGGTCGTCTGCTCCATGCGCTGACCACGGGTACACGAACGCATGCGAAACGCCGACACATTAGCCACGCATCTCGTTGCAATTAGTGGAAGAAAATTTAAAAAAAAAGACGCTCAAATTCCCTTACTGCGTCTCATATATATAGAGTTTTATTGATATTTTCAAAAAACAACTTGCATAAACTACGCATGCTGTGTTAAATGATTTTCGCCATGCCACGTGCCATTCTCTGCAACGTCAGAGCAGAGTCGGCTACGTAGAGGACCAACGTCACTGCATTGCCGTGTACGTAGGGCCATTCATACGCCCACGTCATGCCCTCATTCTCTAGTCGTGCGCCGGCAGAGGGGAGGGGGAACAGGGTTCATCTTCATACGATAGGTATGATGTTGTGAGAGGTATACGGAAAGGGGTCATGGTTCCTGGTCTGACGTTCGGCAATGTGGTCTTGTGCATGAGATCAGAAGTTCAAGCAAGATTAGAAATTAAGCAACATGGAATAGGTAGGCTTGCCTTAGGAGCTCACGGGAATACACCAAATGAGGGAGTACAAGGTGATATGGGATGGACATCATTTGAGGGCAGGGAAGCTAGCAGAAAGATAAAGTTTGAGATGCGATTGAGAGAAATGGGGGAGGAGTGTTGGGCTAGGAAGTTATTCAGCTACTTGTACATGAAGAATGTCGATACAAAATGGAGGAAGCGAACCAGAAAATAGACTGGTAAATACTTAGAAAAAAGCAGGGGGTCAAACCAAAAATAATTCTCGGTTAAGAAGAAGGTGAAGGAAGCTGAGACCGATATGTGGAGCATTGGCATGATTAAGAAGCCCGCACTATATATCTATCGAACTTTTAAGCTGGAAATTACCAAGGAAAGGATCTACGATAATACTCGCGGGTAGTTCTCTACTGTTTGAGGCCAGGGCGGGAGTATTGCAAACCAAGACATATCGGGCCAAATACGAAGGGGTAGACACGGTATGCAGTGCGTGAGGAAGAGGAAAGTGCCGAACACTTGATAATGTTCTGTAAAGGACTTCACCCTATAGTTCAGGATGATGGAGCAGAGTTTTTCAAAGCACTGGGGTTTAGGGACAGGGAGTGCAGAATAGACTTTAAGCGGGTAGAATTAACTAGAAGGATGTTATCCAATTGGTGGCTAAAGTCAAGGCACGAGTGAAAATTAAACCCTTCACTGCAAAGTACGAATCCTCAACCTCACTATTTAAAGAAAAAAAATTAAATCTAGTTTTTGGCTCATTAAGTATTACGGCTTGGTGGCGCTAGCCACAGCCCGATCTAAAGGGTACAGCCATATCCATACATCTTGAAATTTGAACCATTTCCGCGGCGCGTAGCGTTGCAAATTTTGGCAGACGTGATGATGAACGCCTCGTCTTAGCATTGCGCTTGTCAGCTCAAAATTGTCAAACCCAGTGAGTGGCCCTTAAGTAACTGCGAAATCATTTGAAGGCTATTATACTGTTTGAAATGTTTACACGTAATACCATGCGTCTGGTGCATTTGACTTTTTTGAACCGCTATCCCGTAATAAAAGGACAGACATTCCATTACGAAAGAGAAGGTGCATGGAGCGATTGCTGAGAGTTAAGTTGACAGTGACGTATATACGCTAAAAAAACAAAATTCACTTCATCGAGTGAAAATATGGGTTTCATAAAAGCAAAACTAAAAGAAAGTAGGACTTCTCTTTTATTCCCATTTTTCATAAGATGTAGTGTTTAAGTCGCTATTAGTGCCAGTGATAATTTCGAAACAGTAATCTCCCACCCGAAACGGGTTCAGACTCTTGGTTTACCAGGAGTGTCGACACGTGGGAGGCCAAGATTTCCGCACATTACCAAGACGACCAACGAGGACTCGTATAGCCAGGGCCCGGAAGGCAATTGCGGCCAGAGGATTCCCGGAACTAGGGACCTTTCCACCCAGGGTGACCACGAGCTCGAAAACACTGCTTCGGGAAAATAAATTTTCACTTCGTCATAATCAACTTTGCAGTTTGGATAATGCATTTCCGATGGAGGCGGAAAGTTGTAGGCCCGTGTACACAGATTTGGGTGCACGTTCAAGAACCCCAGGTGGTCAAAATTTCCGGAGCCCTCCACTACGGCGTCTCTTATAATGATATGGTGGTTTTCGGACGTTAAACCCCACAAATCAATCAATCAGTTTGGATAATGAAGAGGTCACATCTATTAGTGCGTAGCGGGATGAGTAGCGATAAATCACGAGCGCTGGCAAGAGTAGAGCCCTGCGGTGCTACGCATCGGACACGGTATAGTAAGTAGCCCACGCGTGTCCCCTTGAATCCTGAAATCGGTGGATGAACTGCCTAATCAAATCGCTCGAGCCTGCCTCTTGATAAGAGCACCGGCTCCTCGCGACCGCTCAGCTCTGAGAAATTAACGTGTCAAGAGCAATCTATTTTGGTCGCGTTGTGGCACGTTATAGTGTACAACACTCTTGAAGAAAAAAAAAACGCAGCGAGAATGGAGAAACGGGCTCCGTCTCTCCTTCGAGCGACTTTCTCCCTTTCGGGCGCCTTATTTATCGCGCCTTCTCCCGGCAAGGACCAAAGGAGCAACCGTTTCTCCTTTAGAGTTCACCCGGACCACTTTGTGTGCAGAAGATACTAGGACCTTGGGCATCTGCCTCAGTTGCGCAGAAAGCGACTAAAGCACTGCTACTTTACTTAAAGTCAACAAACATGAGCGACCGCCTGTAGACTGTGTGTGCTCCCCGAGTGTGCTCGTGATTGTGTGTACCTTCTCATCTCTCTGCAACCTCTTTTCTCCCCTTCATCCCTTCCCCAGTGCAGGGTAGCAAACCGGATGTGCGTCTGGTTAACCTCCCCGCCTTTCCTTGCATCTTTATCTCTCTCTCTCTCTCTTTAGAGTTCAAATGCACGCGCGCATGCGCACGCTGAGGCTAGCCGGCCACAGCCAGTCGCGTGCGATTACTATTACCTATGATTGATGCAAACAATGCAGGAGTATACGTTTATGCTTTCGTTTTATTGGTGTAGAGTAAGAGCCTTCTTTTTTTTATCGCCAGGCACTCGCACGATGCTCCACACACTCCCGTGTCTGTCGTGTGTTGTTGCATACTACCAATTCTTCACGAATACAAGGAACTCTGCTTCCCTAAACAGTCTTGCTTTAATCGATTACCTTAGACACCGGTGGCGTAAACTCGAGGGTTGAAAAAGAAAAAAAAAACATCGCGTGGTGACGTTATCGTGTTGTTGCAGGTCCTCAAAATCTGTGACGTTATCGCGACATTACTATGATGTCACGCAACATCACACCATATAAGGGGACACTCGTCACTTGACATGGTCGCTTTTTCAAAGGGTTGTAGAACACGCAGGTGCGACAAAGCGACGTTGGGAGCAAATAAGATTTTGGTGGGAATTGTCATTATGATCGACTGAGGAGGAGGAAGAATAAACGTTTATTTTCGAAACGGTAAAGCGGTGTAGGTTCCGCGTTCACTTTAGGTGAGAGGTTTCCTCTTTCCAGGAACCCTCTGGCCTTCGCTACCTCCTTGGCCCTGGCGACGAGACCTCGTTCTTGATCCAGGAGAACAAAAAAAAAATATAAGGCAGATCCGCGAAGCAAATGCTGATGGTAGGGCACCCCGCCGCGTAGGTCTAGTGGCTAAGGTACTTGGCTGCTGAACCCCAGGTCGCGGGATCAAATATCGGCTACGGCGGCTGCATTTCCGATGGAGGTGAAAATGCTGTATGTAGGCCTGTGTGCTCAGATTTGGGCGCACGTTAAAGAACCACAGGTGGTCGAAATTTCTGGAGCCCTCCACTACGGCGACTGTCATAATCATGTGGTGGTTTTGGGACGTTAAACCCCGCATATCAATCAATCAATGGTGGGGCGAAGCAGTGTACATCGGGTCGCGAATTGTGGCCTTCTATTTTGTTCTGGTCACTGTGTAGACCTTTATTTTGCTCTTCTTTACGTTTCGTTTCGTCATATGCTGAAAAATTGCGATAGATGAAAACATTGGAATGTATCAGAGGTTCAAGCGGAATTCTAAATCAAACATTCTACGTGGCAGTCAGCTCTCTTGCTCTTTCTTCTTTGTTGTTACAGAAGAGCTGTTATTCTCGCGTTTGTCATAGATAATTATACTATATAAGTAAGTGTATAAATAAGTATATACTGTATAATTAAGCATATACGTAAGTGTATGCAATATATATAAATATATTTATCTATGGTTTGTGGGGCGTCGTTAAATAGAAAGTATCATCGCCATGAACCCATACGCAGTGTCTTCGTGCTCTTCTTCGTCGTCGTCCTTGATCCTGTTCTGCTGCGCTCCTTAGTCACGTGTCACAATTTGTTCGAAGTGGGATGCGATAACTCTGATCGGCGAGAAAATCAGTACACAAAAAAAGAAAGAGGATGATAAACAAAGAGATAGAGACAAAAAGAGAAATCCTTAGGGAACGAAATCTTTCGGGGAGGCGAGAATCGAACATGCCTGCCCGCGATACGAAGGCGAGTGTTGTAACCCCCTCAGCTATGCAGGCACAAGAGCAAAGTATTTGGTGGTATAGTATGGCATGTTGGGTGGGAAAGGGGGGTGAAAAGTAGAAATAATAGGGTGAGGAGGAGGTGAGAACGTGTACAGAGAGATAAACAGTAGAGAGAGAAAAAAACATGAAAAGAGAGAGACAGAAAAAAGGTAGAAGCACAGAAAAACAGACAGAAAAAACAACAACAGCGAAAGTAGGGTTTCTCCGTGCTTTCTTCACATTTTTGCTAGCAATGCTAAGTGTGGTTAGGCTGGCAGGGACGGAGCCTGTGATCTTTGAACAACGTGTCGGTGGAGGGGGGGGGGGGGTGCGTAATTTTCAGGGTATCTAAGAGGGAAAGAACCAAAGCTGGCCCCATACACAAAGGGAGGAACGGCGCTTCAGAGCACCGTCGGGCGACGAGAAGCTGCGTTAACATATGCAAACACGTGTAGAAAAACACCAAAAACAACAACAACAAAAAAGACTCGCGCGAAATTGTCGCCCGCTGTGTCATGTGTTCGTTTCTTACGGCGAAGTGGCGCCGTGCCGTTTCAAGTGAGGGTACACAACGCTCGCAGTACCGACTACACGGCGCTTCTATTTAGCGGCGCATCCCATTTCGGCCGTCCTCAAAACACCGGTCAGAGCAGGATCGACGTACGATCAGATGGCGTCCGCGCACGTGGCGTTTCGCGACCGGCCCTCCTCCCTGGCGACGTGATCGCGGCGCGTCTCTCTGGGATGCGTGCTGGATTGCTGCGTGGAGCGGAGAGGGGGAGAAACTCGAAGCCGATGTGGCCTTCCGCGACGCGGAAGGAGCTCGGCTTCCCTGGACGGCGCCAGCCGGACCGGTACCCGATTGAGGCCACTGCGAATCCAGGACCCTCTCCCACGGGACCTCCTCGGCGCCCTCAACAACAACCTTTGCGGCGGCCGCGCCGCCGGACGTCGCGACCAACGCCCACCGCCGTGCCGCGGCAGACCCCGATTGTCGGTTGGGAGCTGCAGCGGCAGCTTCCTGTTGAGGGCCATTGCTGAACCACAGATGGTTGCGTGTATGGTTAAAGGCTGCGGGAGGCAGTGTTCTGTCTCTGATTGAGAGCTGGCTGCAGGCGAAAGTGAGCGAAACTGCCTGCGACGGGGGACTCGTCAGTCGAAAACGAACTTATCTGATTCTTAAAAGAGAAAAGTGAGCCCCGTAACTGTCTGTATCAAAGTGCGACACCTCAACAGTAGCTCGCGAGGGATGGTGGTAAGGAGAGATTAAAATGATAATAGTAAAGATAGATAGATAGATAGATAGATAGATAGAGAGAGAGAGAGAGAGAGAGAGAGAGAGAGAGAGAGAGAGAGAGAGAGAGATGCACCAGGGCAGTGAGCGACGACATAAGAGAGACAGGAAAGATAGAAACACGGTCACAGACCTATAGAAAGAAGGAACCTAGCTTGTTCTTGTCGAAATATTGGCGATTTGTTGCGTCTTCAACATCTTCAAGAACGCCATGAAACTTTTTTCCCGCTTTTTAGGAGAGGGGGTTACACACAAGTGGGAGCGTACGGAAGCTCTAGATCGCCATTGGTCGTACTCGTTGCCGGTAGTTCGGTAGAGGATCGTGCTAATTCAGGTAAAATAGTCACTCCCGCGCGTGCGGCCAATGATTTGCAAAAGGATGTAGGACTGGGCAAGAATTTGGCGATGGTTTATTTCTAAAACAGATGCAAACAATCGGAGCGCAAGGCCAGTGGTTTCTTTTTTGTCTGTCCTGAGTTTAATAGTCTTGCGGCCACCTGTAAGCAAGTTCAAATGCACACTGATTAGCCAGAACTACATAGAAAGTAATGGACTTGTCCGTTCGTATGGACGTCTTCGCTGCGCGATATTCTATATTCAAATGGCCCGTTCACATGGAGCACTACACCGGTGTCGGTGGTACCTCCGGAAGCACAAGCATGATGTCGTTAAAGACCACACAGTGACGAGTGTTCGAACAAAGCGCAGTCCTATAAAAAATTAAGACTGCCCGCAGATGTCTGCTGTATAGATCCTGATGTGAACGCAGCCTTGAATCTTCGATCGCTCGAACCACCACAAACACAATGAAAAACAAATCCCACGACATCGTCAGTAATGATATCTGTGGTTTTATGTGCCGAATTTGCGATACGTTTGCGAGTTCCGGAAATTTATACCTTATTTGGCTTTCTTTCATGAGCACTGGCATGAAACAGTATGCAAGTCTCTTCCGCAATCAATCTTTATCAAAATGCGATCGTGGGATCGAAAACAAGACTTTCGAGTCAGCAGTCAAGCATCGTCACCATTGTGCCATCAAGCGGCACACATGAAAGCTTTGATAAAGTAACCTAAAAAATTGCCAAAGCTTGAACTGATCCTCGCAGGCCTTGAAACAGCGGAACATGACAATGGCGCGTGAAGTCTAATCCAGTTGCTTCTAGCTAGTTGATGGTAGGTTGTTTCTGCGCTGACCATCAGCGCAAAGAGGATATCAGTTAAACCACAGACCTTCACAGACACGACATGGATGTTCAAACTTCAGAAACAGAAACTCGCGCTGAAACCAAGCCTTCGCCACCTCTAATAGACCTGCGGGCACGTCGTCATTCGCTTAGGCCTTTGATCGCTTCGGGGTCTTCTCGCCGCCGTCGTCTTTCCCATTACCTCTCTCGGTGTATACGTACTCGGGGTCTCTCGCTGGCCATCGCGTCGCAGCCATTTCTAGTCGGGCTGAGTGTGGCCTTGTTCCTCTTCAGTGGAAGTTGAACAATTTACCCAAGTTTTGGTGGCTTTCATGCCCGTTTATGATGGTAGAGTTTTCGTGTGGGGCTAACAAAGTATGGTTTGCTGAACAGCGTCACTGTTAAAAAATTGAAATCGAATTCTGGCTTTCTACGCTCTGTATCCATGGGTATAGGATAATGAGACGAGCCCTAGCGGTAAAATCGACACTGCTTTCAATCAGCTCTCTAACGTGCACGCAAATGCAAGCGTGCGGATATTTTCACATTTCGTTCCCATGAAAATGCGGCTGTCCTTGCCAGCTGGGATATCAGCAACCTGGAACACATTAGCCAATAGATACCATAGAAGAACTTGGTTTTCGGGCCAGTTTATGCCTGAGTTTGTTGAACATTTCTAAACAGGCGCAAAGCTATAGTGACATAAAAATAAAGGGGAGGAAAGAGACAGACGGGTACTAAACTACAAACTGTTCGCAGCCGGTGCAGGCTGAAAAACAAGTAAACTTCAACACATGCGCTGTGGCGTGAAAGAGTTACCACAGACACGTAATCACGTGAGCAGCTCATTAAAGAACGACCACTCAGATTGACAGCCCCGCCGCGGTGGTCTAGTGGCTAAGGTACTCGGCTGCTGACCCGCAGGTCGCAGGATCGAATCCCGGCTGCGGTGGCTGCATTTCCGATGGAGGCGGAAATGTTGTAGGCCCGTGTACTCAGATTTGGGTGCACATTAAAGAACCCCAGGTGGTCGAAATTTCCGGAGTCCTCCGCTACGGCGTCTCTCATAATCACGTGGCGGTGTTGGGCCGTTAAACTCCACATATCAATCAATCATATCAAACAATCAATTCAGATTGACAGAGTGCAATGTATGTGTCACTGACACAAACGGACCCAGTACTTCAAATACGATGCACCTCTATAGTAGTTCCCTTGCTGTTTGATCTCCGCTTTTGCCGATAATCCTATAGCTTTCTCAAAACGTGGTGCACAAGAGCATGACTTCACGTACACACGTTAAAGAACCCCAGGTGGTCAAAATTTCCGGAGCCCTCCACTACGGCGTCTCTCATAATCATATAGTGGTTTTGGGACGTTAAACCCCACATATCAATCAATACTCTTCACGTACACAGAAGGACGCGCACCATCACTCTTACCAAGGTGCGCACCATTACTGGTATGGTGCGCATCTTCATGCGCATGCCACGTCACGCTCGGGTGGGCCACATTTTGAGCAAGCTTGGATCATCGGGAAAAGCGGAGATCAAACAGGAGTGGAACTATCGTAGAGGCGCATCATATTACAAGTAATGGGTCCACTTGTGTAAGTGACACGTATATTGTACTCAATCAATCTGTACTGTCGTTCTTTCAATGAACTGCCCACGTGATTACGTGTCCGTGGTAACTCTTCCACGCCACTGCGAGTGCGTGAATGTAGCTGTAACTCGCACTGTAAACAACTTTCTCGTGAATGCCGCCATGTAGCTTAGTGGGCGGATCTCGCAATCCACTTGCTTGCGCAAACACTGCAGCGCATCGCTGGTGAACAGCCGAACAGCTATAGCTCCTTGGTGATTGGTATACCATGCGTCAAGCAACGTCTCGCCCTGGTGCTGCGCTATATCACAATGCAGCAACTTGCTATACCACCGACGCCTATAAGGTCACCGCTTTTTGTACCATGCAGCGGCTATACGTGCTACCGCATTTCAATCCCTGTGTATGGCCCTACCGATTGTTGACTGGCGGGGGAGCCCGGGTGGGCCCGTGGCTGCGCAGGATTCCGGTGAGTACGAGTAGTCCTACTGATTAATTCTCAGTGCATTTCCAGTGTGCAACAATGGAGAGTTTTAGAATACCGTTTGCAAGTGCTGCGGGCGTTGCGGGCGCCATAAGATCGCCATAGAGTAGCGTTTGCCCTGCTGCGAACCGCAATGCACGATCGCAGCGACACCGTATAGCCTCGAAACCAGCGCTTGCGGGTCACATGCGGGCCGCCATCACCGCACGCAATTTCGCATTTTCTGCGTGCGGTCCGCGAACGCCGACTCGCGTTACGACGCATGCGCACGGGCAGCGACCGCACCGCAAAGGCTCGCGGTGCGCTGTTCTAAAGCTCCCTAATATTTACATGCGTAGCACCGAGCTACGTGCTTTGAGCACACCTTAGTTATGTTCAGTTTGCTGCCGTATGGTGCGGGCATTCCTTTTTTCTTGGCGGGCTGCGATTGTTCACTGCGAAATATTCATGATGACAAGAGCAATGCAACTATTCACGCGAGAAATGCCACCTATATTGGGCTAATTGCACCTAAAGTATAACTCACTAAAATTAAGGTGTGCCAGTGCTGAACGCTGTAGGGGTAGTGAATTAAAAAAAACCATACATAAGATCTTTCAAGGGTTTCAAGTTATGCCGTTTCATATTCGCAATATTTTATAGCGAACTTTTGTGACATTTTGCGTATCTATCTATCTATCTATCTATCTATCTATCTATCTATCTATCTATCTATCTATCTATCTATCTATCTATCTATCTATCTATCTATCTATCTATCTATCTATCTATCTATCTATCTATCTATCTATACGACTTAGTGCTCTCCCGGTATAGTTTCGTTAGTGGAACGAGTGTGAGCACGTAAGCGGCTGTGTAAGCAACCGGGAAACAACCGTTTTGTCAATGTTCCTCGTTAGCGCCGGCGTTACGCTGTTTCTAGTGGCTTCAAAACACTGCGCCCACGTGTCACACGTGAAGCGCCTCGAGCAGGCGGGCGTGCGTTGCGAAGGACTGCAGCGCTCCGCCGGAGCAGCCCAGTATAGTACACACTCGACGACTGTTCATCGGATGCACCGACCACGTGTCGCAAACACCCTCTCCTTCCCCGCGAGCTACTGGTATCGCGTTTCGATCACCGGGCGCTTGTGGCACGTCCTTGGCGAGCATTCACACAGCGATAGCAGGTTGAAGAAACACCCAGGCCTGCGCCGAGCGCTCAGCACCGTCACAGTGAAAGTTGGAAAAGCTGCCACTTGCTGGGCACCTACTACGATTGGATTGGATAAACTTTTATTCGGTCCTCCAAAACACGGATCACTGTGTTGCGGGCAGCTTCCACGTGGGGACTGAGACGCCAAGGTCCTCAGCCGGCTCTACGATGATTGATGGATGGATATGTGGGGCTTAACGTCCCAAAACCACCATGTGATTATGAGAGACGGCTCCGGAAATTTCGACCACCTGGGGTTCTTTAACGTGCGCCCAAATCTGAGTACACGGGCCTACAACATTTCCGCCTCCATCGGAAATGCAGCCGCCGCAGCCGGGATTCGATCCCGCGACCTGCGGGTCAGCAGCCGACTACCTTGGCCACTAGACCACCGTGCCGGGGCCTGGGCACCTACTACGCCATGAATAATAATTTTTTGGGGTAATAGGCCAGCATTCACTATGCTATCCTTCGCCATTCTTCGGTGGAGCGTGGTATTCACACAAGGAATTTCGTGCATTTTTTTTTTTTTTGATGCAGTGGCTGACGACGACGATGAAGAATTAAGCCCGATGTGGGTATGTGCCACTGTTAATAGGGGATCAAGAACGAGATTTCTAATGGGTGTCAGCGTTGCATGACAAACTCGGTACGCGATTAGCATTGTGCGACGCCTGGGTGTTCCTTTAACGTTCTAAAACGCTTTATTACTTAAAATAACGTGATTCCTTTCCCGGCATAAAGCCTGCCTAAGACCAGTTGTGTAGAACACTGGGCCGACACGCAGAGGACCCCGGTTCGAATCGCATAGTTTCCATGGTGTTCTATTTACCAAGTTTATTTTTCTTCTGATATACTGGTTACGGACACCGGCGGCAGCGGTGGCGGTAATACGTTGCCGCACGGGAACCGTGGTTGATCTCATAACAGCTTTCGGTGTAAAAAGTTGGCAGCGTACCTGTGTGCTTCGCTGCAAATGTCGTCGACGACAATAGGCTTTTGTCAGCCGGCCGTTTTAAATGCGAAGCATTTCTTAGCGAACTATCTATCTATATCTATCTAGCCGCCTACGACTTTTAGCTCTCCTGGCCGCTTATATTATGGTATCGACATGACACTTGGTTTGGCATAACATGACTCTATGACGAGCATATTTGTCAAGTCATAACGTGAAAATCATAACATGTGTGTCATGAATGTCATGATTTATATTCCATGGTCTTGCTGCTCTTGCGGTGGTTTCAATCACATTACATGTTGCAAAACCGTCGTATGGTATGACATGATTGCATGGCGAACACAAGCGACAGACCCCAACATGAAAATCATGACATGCGTGTCATGTAACAACATGACTACATTCCGCGCTCATGATGGACTGGCGGCCGTTTCACTAGCTTCATTTATGAAGTTTGGTATTACGGGGGGACGTGAATGGATGACGAAGTATGAGACTGGTGCAAACATGATAAACATGAGATGCGTGTCATGTTACAACATGACTACATGCTACGCTCATAATGCGCTCGCGGCCGTCTCGCTAGCTTCACATATATACCTAATTCGGTATTACGTGACGCGAATGGACGGCGTAGGTAAATGACACATGCAAACATGATAATCACGACATGTCATGTAACAATATAACTACATGCCACACTCGTGATGCGCTCGCGGCTGTTTCGCTAGCTTCACATATGCCTAAATTGGTATTTCAACGTGACGCCAATGGATGACGAAGGTATGTGACTGGTGCAAACAGGATAATCATGAGATGCGCGTCGTGTTAGAACATGACTATATGTCACAATCAATGCGCCAATACATTTTGACGTGACGCGGTGGCGTGTGCTCGCCGGCGTTCGTTTCGTCGCGTCACGCCGGCGTTCCACGCCAGGCGCCGGTCCTGCATGCCGTATACTCGCAGGCGCGCGCTGCGTCGCTTTGACGCATGCGCGTTTCAGAGCGTCTGGCGTCCTTCCGTCTCGAAAAGAAGCAGACGCAGTGCTGTCTGGGTAACGCATTGGAGCCAAATGCAGCATGTCGCATTTCGCGCCGGTTGCCGTCGGGCTGCGCCGACGAACGCTGGTCGCGCTTGGCGTCAGACTATAGAATGCTCGCGTTTTGCTAACGTAGCGTCACTGTCAACGTTACATTGGGCTATATTGGGCCCTTTATGATGCACTCGAGGCCGTCTGACTAGCTCCACGTAAACCTAATTTGGTGTTATGTTACGTCAATGGATGACGAAGGTATATGACTGGTAGAAACATGATAATCGTCAGACGCGCGTTATGTAAGAGCATGACAACATACCACGCTCATAGCGGGCTGCGCGGCCGCTTCGCTAGCTCCACATATACTTAATTTGGCATCACGTGATTTGAATAGATGACGAAGGTAAACGACACATGCAAACATGATAATCTTGACACAAAAATTGTGTACGGCATAATTTACCTCCAGCTCGTAACGTTGTGGTGATTTGAAAGTGGCATATCATCCTTCCTCATTCGTGCTTCGCATATTATCGATTCCCACTGTACGTGGGATCTGCCAATTTTTTTTTGTGTGCATAGCGTTGCATTTGCAGCACAGCGTAAGAAGCACTACGGTATCTAAAATTGCGTGTCTATTATCTTCTAGTAAAGGGACGCACCACGTAATTCTTACCAATTGATGTTGGCCTTAAGATCGGCGTACCATTTTCTTCTTGATCGACTGTGTTCAAAGTATGAACGCCGCCACTAGTTCAACAGGGCTGGGCGTTCAACAAGTGCTTCACCTTTGGCCAAGTGGTAGAAAGAACGCAGCCACCAGTTTAGGAAAGGTGGTCATTTGTTTGTTCTGTGCTGGAAACGGCTTTTTGCTCTCCCACAGTAGAGTAGGAAGTGCCCTAAATTATTTAAAACTTTCTTTAAACACACCAAGTGCCTTATTTTCGGCCGGGTGGCAGAATCGTATTTTATCGAAGCTTCTTAAACCATGGGTCATGCGTTCGCGACGGTATGTTGTATGAGTGCGTCGTAGTAATGGGTAGCCACCTCCACAGCCGGACTAGAGGAGCGGCACACGCGCACTCATCGAATTGAGAAGGAAACCCGCGCACGTTAATCATATATAAAAAAGATAGTTGTTTCTGATGAAATAACTTAGAGACGAGTATATATATAGGTGACTTAACCTCCAACAAAAATTTGCCTTGAATTTGATGCTTACGAAGCCCCACCACGGTGGTCAAGTGGCTAAGGTACTCGGCTGCTGAACCGCAGGTCGCGGGATCGAGTCCCGGCTGTGTTGGTTGCATTTCCGGTGGAGGCGGAAATGTTGTAGGCCCACGTACTCAGATTTGGGTGCACATGAAAGAAACCCAGGTGGTCGAAATTTCCTGAGCCCTCCACTACGGCATCCCTCATAATCATACGGTGGTTTCGAGACGTTAAACCCCACAAATCAGAATCAATGACGCTTATTAACGAAAACTAACATCGGGAGGATGCACTTTGAGCACTATATCTGACCAGAAAGGGTTGCCACGTTAAACTCGCTGGGCGTAACCTCCTTGGTTTTAGCAAGGTAACGAGGGTTGGGCCGCGGCCGTGTCATGAATTATAGCGGCGGCGAAAGGTGGGAACTAGACACTGTTGCGACCGGGGTTTCCAGACACCGGAGGTCCGGGATGAAGTTGTCGAGGCAGGAGGAAGAGAGCAGAACCGAGCAGAACCATGTAGAACCAAGCACCATGTAGCGCTATGTTAGGAGTCATGTAGAGGCCTGCCACGTTTGAGGGCTCACCGTGTAGGGAGTTCGCAATGTATATATTGTAAATAAACCCTCTTCAAGTCTCTCTTCCTCCTGCCTCGACAACTTCATCCCGGACCTCCGGTGTCTGGAAACCCCGGTCGCAACAACTGGTTGGCAGCGGTGGGATACGAGTCTGCGACGGAGAGCGACATGTACCGGAGGCCAGCCGAAAGCCCTGGAACTCGGCGGGATCGAAGCAGCGTACCACCACCGCACGTAATGGGGTGAGTGCCTGGCTTTGTGCTTGAGATATATCGAGTCCTTTAGCCTAGATTCGTTAAAAGATAGATATAACCAACAACTGCCTGGCCACTGTGGTTGTTATCTCAGCACAAGGCAGCACTGGATGATTATCTGAGCAAGTACGCTAAAGCAGGAAAGCTTAGATGATTCAATAGGAACAAGTGGTAATGTTTCAAAATTTCTAAGGGTACGTTGCGGGTTAAATTTTAGGATGTTGTAAAAAGCAGGAGTGAAAAATTAACAAGAAAAAGTAGAGAGGGATGTTGGCCACGTAGTGCTACTTGGGTGCTTAAGCTTGTGGTCTCCGCTGTGAGATTTGCCAGGCTTCAATTTCTCTAGACCCAGAATTGAAACGCTGGTGGGTTTGTGTTTTGTCACAACTGAGCCAAAGCAAAGTAGTCGCCATGGATCTTACGAGATTGACAAGAGAGAACCTGCTGAACCTGTGTTGGGATCTGGAGCTAGATTTTAATGATGATATGCCTGCTTCTAAACTCCGCGAAGTGATTCTCGAAAGCAATAGTGACAATGAGGAAATCGAGCACTTCGGGAATATGTACTTATTGGACCAGGAGGAGGAAGTACAAAGGGCGCAAAGAAAGGAAAGATGGCGCCAGGAGGAATTGGAAGCTGAGCGCAGGCATGAAGAACATATAAAAGGATGCAGGAATTAGATGAAGAGATAGAAAGGCTTAATTGTGAATTGGTGGCATTGCAGCAGAGTGGTCAATCCATAGATGTAGCGCACGAACGGTGCGATGTAGCGGCGGGTGCCATTTAAGACCGAAGCGAAGGCTACAGGTCAGACATCTGTAGATGAAGTGCACGAACGGTGCGACGTAGCGGCGGTGCCGATTAAGGCCGAAGAGAGGGCTACAGGTCAGAAATTTGCAGATGTACCGCACGAACGGTGCGTTTCAGCAGCGGTGCCGTTTAGGGCCGAAGAGAGTGCTGCGGGTCTGATATCTGTAGATATAGCGGCGGTGCCGTTTGAGGCCAAAGAGAAGGCTAGTGCCTGTAAGGGAATGGAACAGGTTTTAACCCATTCTGAGGGAAAAGAGCTCGCGGTCACAGCAGGGTGTGAGGGTTCCGTGGTGGTGGAAACGAAGTTAAGATTAACAGAGTGTTCCATCGAACCTTGCAGCCCTGTAGACCATGTTGATGAGCGTCAGAGGCGGACGAAAGGCTCCAGGTTTGGCACCAAGGAATGTGCCAAACGGAGAAAGCGTCCGAAAAACAGAAGCGCGGCAAGGCTCGCGATCAGCGCGGCGCGTTTGACGAGGACCTTCAAACGGCGTGGCGGATTTGCGAGAAAAGGCCCGTTGTCTTCTCTGACTGGCTTAAATCGCATGCGTCTGAGCGGCCGGAGAGTAGGGAACAGAAGTGCGCAATCTACGCGGCCGCGGTCTAACGATGAACTGATAGGCAATCATCAGGACTGGGCGCGCGAGATGGCGGAGGAGCATATCGGTGATGAAGAACGTCAGAGTAGGACGAAAGGCTCCCAGGTCCGCACAAAGAAGCGTGCACAGGGGAGAAAGCGTCCGAAGGGCAACAAAAAGGCAAAGCTCGAGATGAGCACAACGCGTTTGAGTAAGGGTTTCAAACGGCGTGGTAAAATCGCGAGAAAAGTGCCGTTGTCATCTCTGACGGGTCTGTATCGTGTGCGTCCGAACCGCCGGAAAAGAAAAGCGCATCGTACGCGGCAGTGTTTGAAGGATAGATTGCTAGGCAATTATCCAGACAGTCCGCGCGAAAAATCAGATGAGCATGTGGGTGCTGGTGAGCATCAGAGATGGGCGAAAGGCTCCGTAGACGGCACCAAGAGACGTGCAAAACGGAGAAAGCGCCGTAAAAACAGGCAGGCAAAAATCGCGACGCGTTTGAGGAATGTATTCAAATGGCGGAGCGAAATTTCAAGAAAGTTGCCGTATCGCAAGCGTCCAAGCGGCCAGAGAACAAAGAAAAGAGAAGCGCATTGTGTGCGTAAGTGGTCGAGGGGCAAGAGACCCTTCCGTTGTTCTCGCGGTGCATTGGACGGGGTGCGGGGCAAAAGAGTCGGTGGTTTTCGAGGGGCAGGAAGCGACAGCAAGTCGGCTTCGAGGGAACGTCGCGGGGTTCGGTAGCAGGGCGATTGACGCGTGTTGTAGACCCCGCTTCTCGAGAAAATCGTTCCGGGCGCGACCACCGCGAGTTCGACTCAGAGTTGTTGCGAACAGCTGTTAGCCTCTCGGAAAACGTCGACTCGGGACTGTTGAAAGGAACATTTTGTTTGTTTTTGTGATTTTGTAAATAACTCGTTTGTACTTTGTTTTCGTTAGCGCTCTATCATTTTGGTAGCCTATATGCGTTGTATAGATCTATTGGAAGGATAGTGACACGCATTAGAGCGTACAGAATTAGGCGTTTGTCATCGGCACCGGAGTTGGTTTGTATGCGTCCGAGCCGCCGGACAAAACGAAAAAAAAAAAAAAGCACGTTGGGTAGAAAGGCAGACCCTTTCGTCGCTCTATCGACGGCATGTTTGATGGACTGCGGGAGTGCGAGGTACTCAGCGAGAGTAAGAACGCAGGTTGTCGGCGCAGAGCTTTGCGGGGGTCGGAGGCGAAGCGAATGGGTTTTGCCATTGTTCCATTTCCCGTTCGCCTAGAAAGACCCACAGGACGCGACACCGCGCGTTAGTCCCAAAAAGGAGTAGACATCCGTGAGCTTTTGACGATGGTCATTAGTGGATTTATTTTGTTTTGAAATTTGCTTTTGACTGTTTAAGTTGTTTTGGATTTTAATGTGTTTTTTAAGAATCTCGTCTACCAAATAGTGTTTAGGTAACACATTTTTGGTTTTGTTCATTTCTTGGGCGTTGTACGTTTAGCTAAGGTAAGCGTTGTGCGATTGCATAAACGACACGCATAGGAGCCTGCGTCATGGTAGATACGTGTAAATGAGCAGGAGCAACGTTATGAACTAATTATGACTGAGCGTAGAGACGCAAAGTTATTGCTTGCGAGATTTTTCAGGATTCATGCGAAACTTTTTTTGTTGTTCATTTAATGTTTTGTTCGCATGTGTCCGGTGTGTAAGAAAAGCTAGCTCGTGAGTTTATATGTATGCTTTGTGAAAGTGGCAACAGCAAGGGAACGGTTAGGTGGTATCTCCTCCAGGCAGGAGCACTGTGATGTGCGTTTGCGGATGTATAATAAAGATGTTCCTAATGCAGGTGCAGCACGGCAGTTATGCTTTCGTCTTCTCAAAAGGAATTGACGACTGGCTTTGGCGGCACTAAATTTCGGGAACTAAAAGATAGCGTGAAGTAAAATGCTTTATTTTATGAGTATGATACCTGGTGGGTTACGGCGGATTACTCACGCAAGCACTCGGGTATGCCACGGTGAGCGCATCACTTGACAATTAGTTTTCTTGAAAGCAGTTTGATGGGAAGATTATTATCGGATCGGGGTTAGGAGTTTTGGTGAAACCTCAGAGAAACGTCCCGATTGCTGCTTTGTGTTTGGTAATACTGCTTAAGTAAGGTTGCTTTTGGATAATTTGTCGGACTCGACGTGTCTCAGTGCGGGCAGGGTGCTCTCCCGTGCCTGTGGTGGTGTGTATGAATGCTTTTCCCAGAGGGGAGCCACAAGGAACGAGAGGGAAAGAGTCCTTGGCTGAGCGTCATCAGCAGTGGCCTGGAAGACAGCACTACACAGCGACACTTCGAGCAACCTGTGCAGCTGGTCACCCTCAGGTCGCTTCTCCCGCCGGCGGACGAGCTGTTGTGACCGGCGCCGGAGCTGAAGAGGGAGCGGCGCTCCTTTAATCTTCAAACAAGTAACCGAACGACCGGCTGCCTACTGTTAGGACCGGCGCCAGGTCTGACAATGGATCGGCGTTCCTTTTGATGTTCCTTTTTAGTCGCCAAACGGGTTGGCGGCCTGTGTCCGCCATGTATTGTTCCCCCCTGGCCGGAGGGTGCGGCGTCTTGCCGCCACGACACCGTGAGCAGTTCGGGAGACCACAAGTGCAGCTTCTTCTTTGGAAGATGACGGCGGCGGCGGCGGCCGGAAATCGTCCCGCTAATTGAACGAGTCGTTCGGCGACCATTTGAAGCTTGTTTACGGCGGCCCTTTCGATGGATGCAGTCATCAACTTCAGACCCCTCGCCCAGCGACACCCCTTGACGAGGAGGAGCCACGTTCGTGCCACATGGCCGTGCAGTGACCACGCTTCAATTTTGAACGTTCACGTGGACCGTGCGTGCTCGTCACCCTCGCGGGTAATGTGTGATCCGTGGTTGGACGGTGCCCTCTGTACGCGGTCCCCGATCTAGGGATCTGGGGAGGACAGACCCTTTATAATGAGCCCCCACGGCTCATTCGGGGTGCTTTTTCGAGAAGAGAACAGAGCAGAACCGAGCAGAACCATGTAGAACCAAGCACCATGTAGCGCTATGTTAGGAGTCATGTAGAGGCCTGCCACGTTTGAGGGCTCACCGTGTAGGGAGTTCGCAATGTATATATTGTAAATAAACCCTCTTCAAGTCTCTCTTCCTCCTGCCTCGACAACTTCATCCCGGACCTCCGGTGTCTGGAAACCCCGGTCGCAACAACACGAAACTCAAGCCGTAAAAGAGTGCACGCGTGCCACTATCAGGTCCGGCCGTGCCATCTCTTGTTTAGTCCTTGGAATGTCCGCAGGATAGTGGTACTTCTCTATGATGAATATGTGATGAAAATATGCAAGATGGTGGTACTTGGAGTGTTCACTAGATGAACGGACGGATGCACGGACGTACGGAAGCAAGAACGGACGGAGTGATGGATGCTTCGCCCCACTCATCATCATGCACTCCGTTTATGTGCTGTGATTTTTCGTGGCAGACAGACAGACGGACTAGTCAAAATTTATGCTTTCAAGTATCCCAAGAAAGACAATTCGTCTTTAAAAATTGACAAGGAACACATAGGTGGCGAACACTGTTTAGGAACAGCTCGTTGGAGCTTATCTTGCTCACCACCTGTACGGAGTGGTTGGCCGGTGAGAATGAGCGCGCACCGGTTCATAATGATTGATCATTTTTTTGTATCTGCTACACATGGCAGACGTTGACCTGCTGTAAAGAGTTCATAAATTTTTAAAACGATGCGGAAATTTCGGAAATTGGCTTCTATATGCAAGCATTCCGAGCTCTTTTTTTGTCAACATTAACTGCTATACTTTTCTATGTTTCGCATATCTTAAAGGGACACTAAAGTGACACGATGGGTGGGTTTAGGTTGATAAAATTTACTCTTAGAACACTGATGTCGTTAATCTCGCCGTCATACGTTTAGTAATAGAGATGAAAATCGAGTTCAAAGCTTAATTGTGAAATCTCGCACCGATATCTCTGCACGGGACGTCACTGATTAAAAAATGTATTTACGTGTATTCTTCAACAAAATTTCTAAAACTTGATGTGTTAACTCTATGGCCCGCTCACAGGATACTTCACTTCATGTTTATTGATTAGGAACTATGAATAGTCCCTGGTAGACACCGTCAAAGCATGTGACGTCCCCACGAAGGGGCCGGAAACTTCGAGGTGCACATTTAACAAATTTGTATCATTAAGGGTGGTTTGCCTTGTGAATAACACACTTGCAGGCTATACGATAAAGGCGTTTTGACAAAGCAAAACACCCGTGTAATGGCTGTGTTTGTGTATCAAAACACCACGAAGTGGTTCTTGATTCTTGAAAGAGAAAAGAAGAGAAAAGTGAGCCCCGTTATTGTCTGCTTCATGAGCGACACCGCCACAGTAGCTCACAAGGGATGGGGGTGAGGAGGGATAAAAGGATAGGAGTAAAGATGTGGGAAAGCCGAAGAAGGAGAAGAGAAGAAGAGACGTGTGGTGGTAAGCCACAGCGAGCGAGGACAAACCGAGGGGATAGAAGAGATAGGAAAGATGGAGCACGGTCACTGGAGTCCGAGGACGGGGCGCACCTGCGAGAGCTCCTTTCGGCGTCGGTGGATGGCGTAGAACAAGTCCAGTAAGTCAGAGCTGCACTGTCGTCGGAGGTGGAAGGTCGTCGGCGGCAGGAGATGACGTAGGGCGAGTCCAGTCGGCCAGAGCCACGCTGACGCGGGAGATCGCAAGCGCGCGGAGCGCGCGAGCGCACGACCGATCGGCCCGAAATCCAGCAAGCGAGACATCAAAACACCACGCTCGCGTCTTCTCGCCGCAACCATGGTGTTTTGGGTACCTTGATAGAGCAATTTAGGAGCACTAAAATCTTTTGCTGTTCAGTGTCCTTTTAACGTTGCTTATAGGCAGGAATATTTGTGGAACATACGGTGGTATTATACACTCAGCACAAGCACATTGTTCACAGTCTACCACATTGCCCGCCACGGTGGTCTAGTGGCTAAGGTACTCGGCTGCTGACCCGCAGGTCGGGGGATCGAATCCCACCGGCGGCATCTGCATTTCCGATGGAGACGGAAATGTTGTAGGCCCGTGTGCTCAGATTTGGGTGCACGTTAAAGAACCCCAGGTGGTCGAAATCTCCGGAGCCCTCCACTACGGCGTCTCTCATAATCATATAGTGGTTTTGGGACGTTAAACCTCACATATCAATCAATCAGTCTACCACATTGTTCATCGAGAGCGCTTCTCGGGGCAAATCTCGATCATTTGACGAAACGATAGCTTCACTTCACTTTATTTCCTTAAAGACCCCTCAAGGGGGTATTACATAAGGGTCGGGTATGCAGTGTAGCCAGGTGAATTCACTCGGTAAAAAAGTTTGTAACTTTGTCCAAGAAGTTTGATGGGTTAGTAATGGCTGCAATGGTCTGGGAAAGGTCATTCCAATCTGTTGCTGCTCGGGGGAAAAATGAAGAGGAAAATGTGAGGGGGCGAGCATGTGGGCGTGACACTTGCAGTTCATGTCCGTGGCGATGAGGTATGCGCGTAAGGTGGATGACAGAGATCACTGTAATAAAATTTGTGGAATAATGATAGCGTGGCAATACGACGACGAAGACAGAGATTAGACAAACCGGATTCCGCTTTCAGTGATGATACGCTAGCTCAGTAATAATAAGTGGAATGGATGAATCTAGCAGTACGGTTTTGGACAGCTTCCAGAGCAGATGCGAGGTATAGGACTGGTGTGGGCTTCAGATAGCGCATGCGTATTCCAGTTTCGGTATGAGTGATTTGTAGGCTAGTAGTTTTACGTGCGGGGGGGGGGGGGCATGATGAATATTGCGTTTCAGGAATCCTAGTGTTTTATTGGCAGATGCTACGATATTTGTAATATGAGTGCGCCAAGATAGGTCATCGCATAAGGTCACCCCTAAATATTTAAACGAGTTAACGGCTTCGATGCGAACTCCAGAAATTGAATAAAGAAAAGAAAGGGGAGCAGAACGTCGAGAGAAGGTTACAGATTTACATTTACTAGGATTTAGAGTCATTAGCCATTGCTGGCACCAATCTATGACGTGGTTAAGATCAGTCTTTAAAGCATGTTGGTCGAGAGGGTTATTTATAGTTGAATAAATGACGCTGTTTTCAATCGAATCGTGTGTGTGTACGAAGCTGACCTTTATGTACTGATCCTCTACAAATATGAGCTTATAAATTCCTGAACGAACTTGCCGTGCGATCAAATACCTTGACGGTGACTGCTATGTTCTATTTTCTTGCTTACCAGTAACAGTGAATAAGGTATTCCGTGGTAGCCACAGACAGAACATTGCAAGGTTAGATTAATTTCCTTGTTCTGTGCGGGTAAAATACGAAACGCGGATTAATTTCATTTGAGCAAGCTCGCGAAACACCTTGCAATGTTAATCACCTCGAAAGACGACGAAAAAAGACAACAAGCATACACGGGATGAGTACAAGATGTCACACCGTCTTACCCAAATCAGAGCACGCGTAATATTGAAGTCACGTTCAGGCGTTGGCATTCAGACGCTGAAATTTCTGCGTGAAATTCGAAAGCAACACCATGACCTTTGTCTTCACAGTTGATGCCAACGTGTGATGGATGGCGAAATTAACGGCGATAGAGCTCTGGGAGTTATCAGTCTAAACTGACTCAGTGTTTCCTTTTAGCTTCCCTCCAAAATGCCAGCCTTCAATCTTCCCTAACGGTGTACAGCCCTACTGTTGCCGTGAGCGCGGAAACCGCCAACACGCTTTAATAAACGAAACCCTGTCATGATCTGAAGGGCCTCGCGACGGCGAAAGCGAAACTAAATCCGTCCGGGGAGGAGCGGAGAATGAGGTCCCGTATTCTCCGACCTCCTCTCCCGCGTCTCTCCCAAGAAACGCCGGGAGCGAAGGGAGACGAGGAGGAAACTGAGGGAAGCTATTCGCCTGCCGCTTCCCGCGTGTTGTGTGCATCATTGCAAAAGCTGCGAAGCGCGACGCTCCACTCGGTCGGCCGGGGTTACGGACCGGTAGCGTTTTCGAGACCTTTATAACCCCGTTGCCTCTGTAGACTGTTTATGCTGCAACATATCCCGGCACTCTGTAGGCCAAGTTCATTATGCAGGCACCGTGTGACCTGGCTGGCACGTGGTGGGCTGACAAGCGGCGGAGATGATGGCAGTATGCCAGAGTTATGGCTAACGAGGTGCTATTAATAGGTGTCTAAAGCGAAAGTGGCGTGGTGATGTTCTTCGAACAGCGCTGAGTTTTGTCAGCGTTCGTGGAACTACGTCTGCTGACGTATTGGATTCTATGCAGACCGTGGCAACAGGAGTAACCAAGCCTAATTTTTCGAAGACAGGTTCAAGGTGAGGGAAGGAAATTTTTCGACAGTGCGAGAAGAAAGAAGACCATTTCAATAATGTAGAAATGTGATTGCAGCTTATGGAGCTACTTTGACAACACTTCTGAAGTGACACGTGTTCTGAACCAAATGAATGAGAGAGAGATATGGTGTGAAGAAAGGCAAAGAAGTTAACCGAAAACCAAGTATCTGGTTTGCTTTCCTGCATCGGGGAAGGTGGAAGAGGAGGTAGAATATTAAGTTAGGTCTAGGAGAGCATGTGGCGCATTAGTGTGTAACTTTTACCTGCGTCATAATTTGTAGATTGTGTGATAATGTGTCACTGTGAAACGGGTGCTTTTTTGTGCACTTTTAAGAACCTCCAATTTTCCGCTCAGTTTGTTTGGATCTTAACAAAAATTAGGGCCTCAGAAAGAGAAATTCGCTTGCTACGTGTTCTGCGATGGCTTCTGAAGACTTGTTTTAATGAAGCTTTCACAAAGATAAATAAAACGGAAAAAGACAGTCTCAGAGGACGCCGAAGGATGTTATGAGATCAAAACACGATTGCATTGCTTTTGCAGAGGTAGTCGTTACGGACGGAGTAGGGGGCAGGTGATGCAGTGTCTGCTGCGAGGAATACCATCGCCTACGCCGCTGCGGCTTGTGGTTTCTGCTGCGCAGCGCACGTCAAGTGGCGATGCGGAGACGCCGGCAGGGCGCGCTATTTCTTCAGTCTGAGCCGAGAAATGCGGCAGCAGGTGGTTGCTGCGGTACTTGCTGGTGCCGGCCTCCGTTGCGGTGGTAGAGGTCACGTGCTTTCCGGGCCCAGCTTTTGCGGACGCCAGCTAAGCATACGCGCATTCGCCGAGCATGTCAACAAAAGCTTTCGCGCCAAAAAAGTTGGCCGTACCTTAATAGTTGTTACCCTCTACCTCATACGTGGCAATCTGTTGTCGATTGTCCGTGCTGAAGCACCGAATTAACCAGACAGCATCCAGTGCTATTGTTCCTTACTGCGTCTTTTTGGTCTGCAAGCGCGATCAAGTTATTTGTACCTCGCAAAATGATGCGGCCTTTGTGGATGCGTTTGTAGCCAAAGATGTTGTTTGTTAGTTTAAAGCGAGCTCTCTTCAATTACGTGCAACGGGTCTCACACCGCGCTTGTTAACTTACCTGTGGGCCCGCTGGGAACACGGCGGGTGCAACCCGCTCAGAACCGATGACAGTGAAAGGCATTGTTATGTGACCGAAGCAGCACCTGAAAAGGAGTAACTCCACTGCACAGCGCGCTTTCGCTTTGAAATGTTTTAAATGCGAGATGAGGATGGTAAGTTTCCAGGTGAGTGCATGGAGGTCTACGTTTCACGTAGCAACCCCCGATGAACAGCGCCGCTCTTTCCCGTCCACGGACACTGCACCGAACTGACGGCAGCGTGCGGCTGTGGAAGAAATCGAGCCTTGCGGCTGCCGCTGCAGGACGGGCGGCTGCGCGCCAACTTTTCGGAGAGGAGGAAAGCCCCCAACGGCAAAAGAAAGGAAAGAGAGGAGGCGAAATGGCGGCGGTTCGCTAAACAGGGAGAGAACGGGAGGAGTTTGCGAGAGACAGACGAGGAAAAAGAAAGCGAGCGAATAAAGGATGAAGGAGTTGAAGAGGGAGACGATGGGAATATCGCCGCCGCCGAACGAAAATGGAAACGAGCCCCGCGTGTGGCGAAGAGGAAGAAGAATATCTCGCGATGGCAGGAGAGGAGGAAGACGACGAGGAGGCAGGAAAGTTAATAGAGAGAAGCGTTGGAAATAAGGAACGGGCGAGTTGAAAGAAGAGCAAAAACGGGACAGGGGGTAGCTAGATAGAGCGGGGACAAAATAAAAAGAATGCAGCTAGGAACACAAGGCACGATGAGGAAAGAAAAAGAAAGTGAAGCAGAACAAGGAACGAAGGGGGAGCGTACGTAGTGGAGTGTGGGTGGATGGCTGGGGATGTGCGGGGAAAGGATGTGTCTGTAAGGAGAGCAGGAGGGCGCAGTTGTCGGTGCGTGTGCGTGACGGAGGGCACACACACGGCAGACTGTAGGACGGTCTGTCTGCTTCTGCTTTTAAAGCTTGGCCTGCTCAACGACGACGGGCTACGCCATCGGCAGGATCGATCGCTAACGCGCGTAGCGGCGCCCTCTCCCTGAAAGTGGGCGCAAAACTGGGGGGGAAGAGTTCAGCCAGAAACGGGGTGCACTCCCGAAGAGCGCTCGTAGCGAGCTCCCGGAGAAAAGGGAAGGAGAAATTTCAGGCTGAGGTGCTATCCGGTGCGCATGCGCCTCATTTCGCGGCATGTTTCCACGGCAACGAACGCGCGGCCCCTTTGGCGAAGTGGGCACGACGTCGCCGGCAGAGGGCGCTTATGGAGAGTGCGAGACCCTTTTTCTCTCGCTTCGGGTGCCTGCCGCTCTCGCTCCTCGGGTGCAGTTTTCCTCGTTCTTCAACCCGTGTTCCTCGCTCTCGTCATCTCTCTAGTTCTCTCCCGCTCATTGTCTGCTCTTGGTGCTTTGTTACTTCGTTTCTTCCCTCTCTCTCTCTCTAGTGGAGGCACCGAGAACCTCCTTTCCAGTGGGAGAGCTCCCTTCGCTTCTAAATGGCGGGGCTGCTTCGTTTCGGCGGCCTGCAGCGGTGACGAGCGCGATCCTACACCTACTGCGCGCTCAGACTTCGTTCTCTCCTTCAATAAATGGAGAAAGCTTCAAACAAACAAAGAACGAGTAAAATTATGTATTGATGAAAAAACAAAAGGTAACCCGTTTCTTGCCTCTGCTATAGAAAGAAGTAAATAGCATGTCGCCCATAGCGACCGAATCTGCAAATGAAACAGAGTAGTGATGCGAGAGCTGTGTGAGGTTTACGTTGACGACAGCTTCTCATCCTCCGCTTCTGTGTTCCGAACAAGAGGGTGATTTAAGATGCATTGTTTATTATCTCACACGTCGGTACGTGTTGATACGTCGTCGTGAATTGAAGAAGTTGGCGCGACGTTGGTACATTGACACCTAAGTCATTTCGTCAATGACGAACAAGGCACTAACTTTTGTCCTTGCCTCACATGCATAGGCGCAAGATATATCATGCTAGATAGCGCATGTGCACAGGTAAGAATCAGATGTTGGAGTTTGTGAATCATTTTCTCCACGATGCTGTTCATTTTTCAACCGGTAGATGAAAGCATGCGCTGTTATTTTAATTAGTTATGTCATTGTTACAGGTGTACTATGTAGCAAGTGAGTCGCTTATTAGAATGTTCTGTGAAGATTGTGCCCTGATATTGCTCCATGACCCCATCGGTATACATGGTTGGACGTGCCGATATGATTAGTGGTAGTAATTTGTGTTCTGCAAATAGGGGAGTCAAATTGCGATCTATTACTGATACCTAATCGTCATGTCACACTTCACTGAGATATGACAGGGCGGCAAATGTACATTAAAACCATTGAAATATCGGGTAGACAACTTCCGTTCTTATCTTATGTAGTAGGCGTGGGTGTCGACAGGGTGGTGCCACGCCAGCAACCCCCCTCACCCCGTCGCGATGCCACATGACTTTCTAACCCTCATGACGAAATCGTGTACTTGCTGAAGTTAAGTTCATGATCGCAGATGACACCGTGATTCCGATCAAGTTCCGTGCGTGTTGTTTCAATTGGTGGGTTTAAACAACCTTTTTATTCAGAATCTCTAAACAAGGTGCACCCTATAGCATAGTTCCCTAAATAAACATTAGAGGGAACTCTGGCGCTAGTGTCTACTGAGAGCTGCACCGCAAGGCGTTTCAGCGGGCATGGGAATCAAGAATATAGTATATAGTATATGATGAGTATAGTATATATAGTATAGTACATGGATTTGCCTAATCTTCTTACTTTACGTTCTGTGTGGCTTCGCGTGGCTTGAAGCTGTTTTGTCTCGAAACGACAATCACTAATAGTTTATCAATTACGCTTCACCACCGTAATAATTTAGGCTCACTAAGTCAAATCGATTCACGAAGTTCGAGATGGTTTGTTTCTTTTATTCAAAACAAAACCGAAACTCTGCAATAAACGAAGCCACGATTGTGATTCGAGGCCCGCAAGTACGGAGACTAGGTAAGTCCATCTACTGTCCATAATTACCGTAATCGCTGAACGATCGCAGCGCCAGAGTCCCCTCTAGTTATATTTTAGGAAACCCTATGCGTCTGAGTACTACAGCGGCCGTTCGCCGTGCTACTTTAAGTTTCGTTTTCGTTTCGTTTCTCAGTTTTAAACCCACCACGCAAGTATCCGTAACGTGCGTTGTTGAAGTGATTCGCGCGTTTCGCTCAGTAGCTCCGCCGTGGTGGTCCAGTAGCTAAGGTACTCGGCTGCTGACCCGCAGGTCGCGGGATCGAATCCCGACTATGACGGCTGCATTTCCGACGGAGGCGGAAACGTATGTCCGTGTGCTCAGATTTGGGTGCACGTTAAAGAACCTCAAAATTTCCGAAGCCCTCCACTACGGCGTCTCTCATATTCATATGGTGGTTTTGGGACGTTAAAACCCCACATATCTATCTATCATTTCGCTCAGGCAAGGAGAAAAGACTGCGGGCTGCCTGCCATCCAGGCCCTTCGAGCTCGTCGCGAAACGCAGAAGCCGAAGAGAGAGAGAGATTGTGTGCCTTACGCAAGCTCGCTCCTTTCGCAACTTATTTTGCGCGCTTCTCCGTTCGCTTGCGACGTCACACATCGCCGCGGGCGAACGCAGCCCTTTTCGCCGGAGGATTAGGCTGCCGGAGACGCTGGCAGACCCTGTGTCTTGGCGTTACCGGGTCGACTCGCCATCGACACGATACCCAGTCAAACCGACACGCTTGTGGCAATTTGAAACGCTCCCACCCATACACAGACAACTCATTCTGCATTTTTTAGTAGCAGCAGTTCTGTAGCCAGAACGGCGAAGGATCTATTTGATTTGAAAATAAGGAAGAGGAAGACTAAAATACAGAGAGACACTGAGAAAGAGAAGGAAGAAATAAAAAGAAAGAGAAATTGACACGAAATCGACAAGAACGACACAGAAAGAACAGGAAAAACGAAACAAACGAAGAAAAAAAATTGCCCGCAGCTTCCCTCGGGGGAACACTGAGGAGGATGCGGAGCATATAATTGGTTAACGGGGTGTTAAAGTGCGACTTACTTGGGTCGATGGCTAAATTGGTTAACGTGGTTGTGAAATGAGGTGTTAAATTGCGACTTACTTGGGTCGATGGCTAAATTGGTTAACGTGGTTGTAGGAGGGGGTGTTAAATGAGTGAACACGTACACACGTATGCGAAAGGACGGCGCTGGTCGAAGGGACGTCGATCATTGTGTTTGTGGATTCGTTGGAATTCATTTCACCGCGACCTTGGACGTCGATGCGCCGTACAAACCAACCGACGAGCGGCAACTGAGCGAGCGAGCGCCGACCTTGAGTATATATACAGCGCGACGGCGCATGCACTGTCAGCTGTTGAATGTTCTCGAAGAAGAAGCGCGCGCGCGGCACAGATGGCGACGGCGCATGCGCTGTCAGCTGTCGAATGTTCTCGAAGGAGAAGCGCGCGCGGCACAGATGGTGGGCGACGGCGCGACGGCGCATGCGCGCGCGTCAGCTGTCGAATGTTCGAGAAGCGGTGTGGACGGCGCACTACAAGGCGCGAGTACAAGATGCTTCCGCATCTAAAAACAAAAATTAGCGGGACTTCGCAAAACAGTGGAAGCCAGGACTATCTAGATACCCATTAGCACCGTAGTCTATTTGGCACACCCAAGGCAACCTACCACAATTTCTTTCTCTAAAAGAGTGGTAAATAATCCCCCCCCCCTCAAAGACGCTTTGTCAGGGGTGACTATAGTCATCCTCGAAGGTGGTTACTATAGGGTACACAAGAGAGCAATGTTTAATAGGTGTCTCTCTACTTCGGGCCGTGGGTTCACTCCGGGTCTGAATGATGCACCTAAGAATATTGAAGTCGGCACTCGTCAGCGCACCTGTCTAGCAGATGACGTTACAGGGTTTCACCTAGATGTGCCATGATGCTATATAGGACTGCACTCACTAAAACCAAGATTACTGTATACGCCCACGCGTGTAGTTCAAGCATGCTTCTCAAACTGACACGTGCTGGACATCATAACAACACCCGATCATTTTCCCCAAGCTTGCTTGCATTTCAGGCATCACTAACCCAAGGTGGTCGCCATCCACTTTGTGTGTTTTCACAATCCTTACCCGTGCTCAGACCCAAAATTTCGAAGGTGAGATAATGAGTGATATAGATTTATCTATAGACGTATACAAAACATCTACGAAACATCAAAAAACAAATATAGCATAGAGTGTATCTAAAATCAAATTTGAAGGGCATGCATGCGCGACTGAGTTAGATGTGGAGTCCCCTAGCGACGCCGATATCAACGTGTTGGGAATGTAAACAGACCTACGTCACGAGTTTGTGTTGGCTGTTTTCTTGGCACGCACCTTGCGCTTGAAGTACCGGCGATTTCTTCATTCGTGTCGGCGTCATAGTTACGTGTGGTCACGTGGCCAGCTGTGTTTATCTTGCTACCGAAACAACTCCTGCCCAGCTCCCTGCTCTTTGAAATCGAAACGGCGACTGGGCACTCTAAAAAAGTTTCTAAATGAATAACCATATCGATAGATATGTAGGGTTTATTATCCCTAAACCACTATATGATTTTGAGAGAGGCCGTAGTGGAGGGCTCTGGAAATATTGACCACCTGGGGTTCTTTGACGTCCTTCCAAATCTGAGCGCACGGGCCTACAGCATTCTCGCCTCCATCGAAAATGCAACCGCCGCAGCCGGGATCCCGCGACCTGCGAGTCAACAGCCGAGTACCTTAGCCACTAGACCACCGCGGCGGGGCATAAATAACGAAAGTGTGCTCACGCGAACGAGGTTTACAGCCGTGATAAGTGGGTCATAAGCTACCTATTTGCACAACAAAGAAAATAAAGGAGAAAAATATTTGTCAGTGATTCTTTAACGGTCACTTGACAACATTAACCAGGGGGTCATCAAAAAGAAGTCGGGAACTGTTTTGCGCCCTTTTCTCGATTTCATCGGCCTTTCCAGTTCATCGTTCTGTCGGAGCCCGATAATGTTTTATGAAGATTGATTGATTGATTTGTGGGGTTTAACGTCCCAAAACCACTATATAATTATGAGAGACGCCGTAGTGGAGGGCTCCGGAAATTTCGACCACCTGGGGTTCTTTAACGTGCACCCAAATCTGAGCACACGGGCCTACAACATTTCCGCCTCCATCGGAAATGCAGCCGCCGCAGCCGGGATTCGAACCCGCGCCCAATGTTTTATGAAGGGCATTGTCGTAGGGGAAACTGTGTCTTACGGGTGAAGCAGATCCACACTAAGAAGGCGGCCGTGGCCGCCATTTTAATAAAGACTGGATCATAACGTCATATGTAATAAAAAAAATAGGGAAGTTTTTCCTTTCATGCTTTGGGGGATTGATGAGACAATTTTGTTTTCCGGACAGATTCTGCTCAATGCTTCTCTATGTGTTACTGATTTCTACAGGGAACCTTGAAACCATGACAAATTTAATTGGAAAAGAATGAGCCATCAATAAATACTCCTAATTTTTACAGCTGAAGTGCGAAAATGGTAGACAGAGAACGAAGGGGACGACAAGGACAAGCGCTAACTTCCAACTGAAATTTTATTGCAAGGCGGCACCACGAATGTCACATGACATGACAATCATATCAGTCACTGCACTAGGGTGTAGACGTGCATTGACTGATATGATTGTGATGTCATGTGACAGGTGTATATTCTTGGTGCCACCTTGCAATAAAAATTGCTGGAAGTTAGCTCTTGTCCTCATTCGCGGCCTACCCTTTTCGCGTTTAAGCTGTTAAATATAGAATACCAATTAGCCCCCTCCCACACCTTGCGTCAATACTCCTGTCAACACGTTACTTTATTCGAAAAAAAAATGGCAGCATATCCACGGAGTGAATGATGGAGAATGGGACGAAGCATTCGTCCATCCATGCGTCCGTCTGTGTGACCGTCCATGCGTCTGTTCGTGCGCCCGTCCCTGCGTTCGTTCATGCATCCACCCCTGCGTCCGTTCATGCGCCCATCCATGCATCTGTCTGTGTGTCCGTTCGTCCACCTATTCAACACTCCAAGTCCCACCATCTCGCATCTTTTTATCATATATTCCCCATATAGAAGCACCGCCATTCAGTGGACATTCCAAGGACTAAACGAGACGTGGCACACGCACACTTTCTTACGGCTTGCGCTTCGGGTCTACTTCCCACCTTCAACCACCTTGAGTTCATGGTATATACTAATTCACTGTATTCATGGCACTGCGGCCCAATGCTCGCTAAACCTTTCTAAAACCGAGGAGGTTACGCCCAGCGAGTATAACGTAGCAACCTTTTCCTGTCAGATAGTGCTCAATGTACATGCCAGTGGCTGCTAATGCGAAATGAGAGACAGGGGGATTCAGCTTTTAATTTCTTACGGCTTGCGCTTCGTATCTGCTTCCCCCCCTTTAACCACCTCGAATTCATTCATGGTATATACTAGTTCATTGTATTCATGGCCCTGCGGCTCAACGCTCGCTAAACCTTTCAAAAACTAAGAAGGTTACACCCAGCGAGTATAATGTAGCAACCCTTTCTTGTCCGATAGTGCTCAATGTACATGCCAATGGCTGCTAATGGGGATTGCAGCATGCGCGTTGACTAAAAGCCGAATGCTCCTGTTTCTCATTCCCCATTAGCAGCCATTGGCATGTACATTGAGCACTATTTTTTATTGTTAAACAATGCACACAAGAAATCTCTCACCGGCACCACCTTGGAGGTCTAATGTTATACCTATTTCGGGTATGTGCCACTGGTTGTTACGTATTACGAAGGACGCACAAGCCACGCCATAAGGAGCTTCGCCCCTAAAAACTATCTCTTATCGTCTAATTAACCTAGCTTTCACGTTAACAGAGCACGTTAACTTGACCTCTAAGCGAGTGCCACTCGCAAAGAGGTTTTGTTTCCGAAATAAACGGTCGACAAGCGCCAAGGCTAGTGCGGGCTTTACTTTTGTCGGCGAGTCTTGCGAAAACTTCCACTTCAGCTTCTTTTTTTTTTTTTATTACAAACGTCCATGTCGGCGCTGGAGGACGTGCCGTCCGACGAATGCACGGGTTTCTCTCTTCTCAGAAAGTCGGTGAGCGGGAAACTGGCCTGTTGCTCGCGGTGTTGGGAGCGCGCGCGCCCGCGTCACTCTAGCGGAAACGTCCTTTGCGAAATATCTCTCTCTCTCTCTCTCTGTCTCTTTCTCTTTCCCTCACTCCTCGGTCGACGCGCAGACAGTCGTCCACAGTTCGCGTTGACTGTGTCGGAGGACGTCGCGAGAAACGCCTTCGGCATTTTTTTCCCTTTCGAAGCTCTTTTCTTTTGCCAACCTCTCCTGTTAGTCTCTTGATTTTTTCGCTCGCACTTCCGCTTTTTATTTTTCTGACAAGCATCAAAAGACACGGAAACGGTGTGAAAACTTTCGAACTTTACGTCCGAGTTTTCGACGGAGGCTACTTTTCGCCAGATTGCTGCATCATACGACCTCGTCTGGACCAAGGAGGACTAAATAAAATGACTGGAGTGGAAATGACTGCGCAGAAGTGAAGCCGTTCCTCTGGCAAGATGGGGGCTGTGGCGGCCATCTTACTTGGGGCATGATAAGTTGTCACGGTTCAGCGATTTAAAACGAATCGTTTCCCTCGCATGCCCAACGAGTTTAATGTGAGAACTTTTTCGGACCACATAGTGCTCCAAGTGCGTCTCAGTGTTACTAGTTTTCCTTCGTGAGCCTCTAATTGGAGGCAAAGTTCTTAGAAGAGTCAGTCATCCATACTCGTTTCTGTGTGTTATTTCGTCGGGAACAACTATCTTTTAATACAGAACTAACATAGCAGTTACGCAACATATCAAAGCCACTTGATCTTTAGATGGGCGCTATCAGAAAAGAGCATGTTTCCGCCATCTTGGCAGTGGCAAAAGGTGGCTTCACTTCTTTTGGCAAGGCATTGCTGGAGCTTCCACTCCAGCAATTTTTCTTTAGCTCTCCTTGGTCTGGACTCTCCACGATAGCGGACAGTGGTTAGCGAGAGTCAGTACTGCGTACGTAGCGTCCATGACGGTGTTGCGTACGCAAAGAGGCCGCGTTGCGCGTAGTGCGCATGAGCATATGTGCGCACGTGCATTATGTGAAACGCAGCGTTCTTACGTACGCAATGCCGTTGTAGCATGCTACGTACGAGGTACTAAAACTCGCTATCGAGGTATTCAACTGCAGGCTCGATGGTCGTGGGATCGAATGCGGCTGCTTTTCGATGAAGTCCAAATCATAGAGGCCCGTGGGCTTGTATCGTATTAAAGGGGTGCTGACACAAAAACCTTGGCCTCGCGTTTTCCGGCTGCAATGCGTTTCCGCTGGGAGCCTGTTAGTCATGACACGACACATCGTTTGCTGCATCATGCGACAAATAATTAATTACAGTAGGGTTGACAGGCGGGCTAGTTGGTACAAATTCATAATGGAATAATTGGAAGCGCCAACCAACGGGACACGGGAGAAGAGACAAACGAGCGCAGACAAACCTGCGCTTGTTTGTCTCTTCTCTTGTGTCCCATTCGTTTGCGCTTCCAATTATTCCATTCTGAAATTAATTACAGGCCACTCCTTATCAATCAGTTTCAGTTTCAGTTTCAGAGTTCCAAAAACTGGGTGCAACTGTCGCCACCTAGCGTGTGAAGCTCTTGATCACGTCAGCACACAAAAAACCGTGACACACTTCCGCGCGGTCCGCATAATGAATTACTTTCGAATAGGAAGCGGGACTGGAATGTCGCCAAACACACAACTTTCTAAGCGTGCGCCACGGCCATGCACTCGCAACCAGCCGCCGAGAAATGTAGACTGCAGGAACTAACGCGGCAAAAGACAAATGGTGGCTATGACGTCATCATAACTTGTTTTGTTGACCATAGCGTGGTGACGTGGGGGAAGTAGGGGGTCACCTCGGGGTCACCTCCAATGGTGTCTACAGCGTTGTGGAGTCGGTCGCTCACGCAAACTTCAAAATGAATTTAAGATACCTTCCAAGTTATATTCGCTGTTGATAACTTGCAGATGATATGCGAAGATTCACGAGAATCGACCTCTAAGGCTATCTCGGACCCGAAATTTTGTGTCAGTGCCCCTTTAAGGCGCCGGTAAACGAACACCAGATTGTCGAATTTCCCGCAGCCCTTCAATGTGGCGTCGCTCATAATCATATCGTGGTTTCTGAACGTAAAGCTTGACAACTGTGCATGTATTGCGGCCCGTCAGGCGACATTCAGCTGCACTGTAAGAATATGTCACATGAATGAACGGATGGATAGATGGATGGACGGAGGTACGGATGGACGGACAGGGGTACGGATGGATGGACGGATAGATGGATGGATTTCGCCTGTGACCACCGACGTACTGTTTTATAAGGTCGCGCAATGTACGAACGGCCAATTACGAGGTCGGTGAGCGACGGCTTAACGAAAAAGCGGATAAAGAAATACTTAGTACCGCAATAATAAACTCCGAAAGCGCACGTAGCTTGCGAGAGAGAGAGAAGAGAGGAAGGTTGCTGTGCGGCGGGGGGATGAGCCGAACGAGCGTGCGGGGGCGACGAGCAGCGTAGGAGAAAGAGAGGCCAAAGGAAAAGAAGTGCACACCACGTGGCCAATAGCGTAGCTCGATTATTTCAGGTGGCGACTACGTCACGTGTGGCTCACGACGTCAATCGTTTGTTCGCCCAACGCACACCAGCGCCGCCGTAGCTGCGCAGAATACGCGCTGACGCGCTTGCACGCTCGTAGTCTGCGTGCAGGTGTGCCGGCTCGGGTTTGAACAATCGAGAGAACCGGCTGGCCAGCCGTTCAACGACCTTGTCAGCCGCGGCTTTGCACACATCCCTCCCGTTACTGTGCAACGTTGTTGTTGACGACGCAGGAATGGCGTCTGCAAATGAGGCCGCGTAATGCCGCATCTTCTGACGATTGTGTTTTCCCGCGAATATGCGTCGTCTGCTGCGAGAAATTAAGCAGACGACACAACGGATCAGCCCCACGGGGTTCGTTTGGCTAGGAATCATCTAACTGGTTGGTTCATGCGTATACGTGTAGCTAACGTGAATTCCCGGAGGTGAAAAACAACGTTGCGCACTTTAAGGTGGTAAAACTTGGTGTGCAAAACAGTTATACTTTGTTCAGTACGTTCTTCTTCAAAAATCAGAGTGTTATGTCTCTGGAAACTTCAAATGATTTCATTTGGCAACTGATGACAACGCCGAGTGCACATAAGGGAGCCCCCCAAAAAGATCTCGAAATGTGCCTGGCCAATGGGCCACCGAAGTTTTTTTTTTTTTTACGCATGCGTTGCCATTAGGACGCCAGCGGGCGTTCGCTATGCTTACATTCCGTAGCTGATACCAGATACGTCCCACTGATATTGCGCTTAACACGCTCGTCTTCGTATTTTTCTTTGCTCTCATCACAAATCAGCCGTGGTACAAGGGAAGGCAGTACTGCACTGAATTAGTTCTATAGTTACTGTTTGAAGGCCCAACTTTTTTCATTGTTGCCATCGGCAGATGAGACAGACGGATTAGCTGCAGTGCATTTCTGGTTGTCTTTCTTTTCACAATCTTCACAAGTTCATTAAAACGCCTTTGGATATAGTATAAAAATGTCGCCCGTTCTTTGCGATGTTATATAATGACAAGTGTCGCTCTACACGTAGGCAAATGACATTCGGAAGACTCGCAGTGCCTGTGAGAAAATAAACGCAAGGACTATTTTCGTCTGCGGAGCACTCGGAGTGTCCGAGCGCGCACCGTAGCTTCCAGCACGCTGCACGCTTTTAGAATGCCACGCATAACGGTTGGCTCGACTCGGCTGGGCTTCGGATCCGCGCGAGCTCCGCGCGACACGCCAACGCCGCTTTCGGACAGTGGCGCTGTGAGCGTGACAACCTATTTCTTTTTTTTTTTGTTTAATTAATGAAAGCAGTCCCTGGTTGCTCCGAAAACACGGGACACGGCGCTGAGATCAGTGCTCGCATATGCGTGCAGTCGTTGACGTAGTAGGTGTTCTGGTAGGTGTTCTGTGACGTTGTTGCTGCTTCCGGCGCCAAAACCGCGCAGAAGTTTTCAACGCGCGCTAGCCTCGTTCCCTCACCGTCGGTTTGGCGAATCGTTTCGCGCCCTGTGAGGAGTTCCCGAGATGCGCGATCTTTTAATACGGTTCGCCCGCCCCGAGCACGGCTCCGCTCTGCGGGGTCCTTTTTCAAGGGCGAAGCTCCTTGCGTCGTGGGTCGAATGTCTCGTGTCGTCGTCGTCGTAGCCACGTCTCGTTTACTTCTTAGAATGTACGCTGGATGGCGGTACTTGTATATGATGAATATATATGATGAGAAGATGCGAGATGGCGGTACTAAAGGTGTTCACTAGAAAGACAGACAGACAGACAGACAGACAGACAGACAGACAGACAGACAGACAGACAGACAGACAGACAGACAGACAGACAGACAGACAGACAGACAGACAGACAGACAGACAGAGACAGAAAGACAGACAGACACAGACAGACACAGACAGACAGACACAGATACAGACAGACAGGCAGACAGACGCTTCGCCCCACTCGTCATCATTCACTCCATGCATATGCTGTGATTTCTTTTTTTAATGGCATCCCTGCTTTCTTTTTGACGCGCACGTATTCGAGAAACTTTAGCGATGGTAAAGGTCGGGGGTGGGGGGTGGGTGTGACTTGGCATCTCTGATTTCTCTGTCTCTATTTCTAAAGCGACGACATTTAACACGGCTCGCACACACCAAATATTTTCAGAGCTCAAATTGTGGTAAAATACTTAGCGACTAAGTGGGACAAGGGAACTGTCATATGAGGCTCTATTCAACACTAAATATGTATTGGAATAAAAAGAAGCATAAATGAATTTGTAGTTTGGTGACGTTTTGTGTAAGTGCTCGCATTCTGCCTCCTCCCACCCATGCTATAGCTCTAGGTTTTGCTAACCTTCAGTTCATTTAGGCCACTGCCAGCTACCAACCTTTATAACAGTCACGAAATAATAAATACGCTCATTCACCCCTCTTTCAGACCGTTAAGTGCTTGTCACACAACAGTCTTGATTGATTGATTGATTGATTGATTGATTGATTGATTGATTGATTGATTGATTGATTGATTGATTGATTGATTGATTGATTGATTGATCGATCGATCGATCGATCGATCACAACAACCTTGATGAGGTCCGGCGGGAGACGCCATAGGGTGCAGTGGATGACTCTAACGTCGAGAACACCACCTTCGGAAAAACTTTCAGCTCTCGAGACTCCGAAATGAGCGAATATATCACGCCGAGTTTTCAATAAGGCTTACTCTGCAACATGGTTGCTAGAATAACCAGGCAAAAATGTGTATTGAGCCGCTTGAAGGCATACTTCGCATTGTGTAATGAAACTTCCTTCAAGTTTTCTCAAGTTTACTGAACTTCCTTTCAATAGAAAATACAAGTTTGAGCCCACCTACGTTTTTCAATAAACACATTAAACCAGTTCGCTTGACTTCGTTATGAGAAGCATCATCATACCTACATCTTCATTGTTTAGTAATATAAGTAAATGATGCCCTTTAGTTGGGATCATGGTGGTGTGGTCGGTGCGGTGAGGTCAGACATTTCGAGCCCGGCCTGGCCTCATCATTTAAAGCGGAAAATTGAAATACCTCGATACAGTTCACCATTTAAGTACTTCGTAAGAGAGATACTTTTTGCAAATTATAGGGTTGTGGCCTACCTTTAAAAATAAGTACAGTGAGCTGCAGATTAAGAAATGTAAACTGGCATGAACGAAAAAAAAGTTCCACTCATGTAATGCTATATTTCGTAAAAGGTTGTTTTCCATCAGGCGGCCGCTTGCTGTGGGAATAGGTCCCGAACTCCTCGACATTTGTCATTCTCCGTGTTCTGTTTGCCATGTAGCAGGCTGTCATCTTGTTTCGCGATCTCGTTGACCTTTGTGTGTTCAGACTGCGCGGTCGTATCTGTTCCCGCAGAAACGAATTTCTTTTGCTCGTTGTAGACGCTGAATCGAAAAATGGTGTGAACCTTTTTTCAATGAGGGCAGTGAGAGTGCTCCATGATTGTTGTACAAAGATGTAGGAACGCTATGTTGTATGTCTACGATCTTTTCAGCAAGAAGTTTGATCGTTGTAGGGAAACCATTTTTTTAATGCGAAGCATTTATTAGCGAACTTTGGCGAGTTTGAGCTTTATCTATCTATCTATCTATCTATCTATCTATCTATCTATCTATCTATCTATCTATCTATCTATCTATCTATCTATCTATGCCTGCTATACGACTTTGTGCTCTCCCGGTGTAGTTTCGTTAGTGGAACGAGTGCGAGCGCGTAAGTGGCTGTGTGGTGACCGGAAAACAACCGTTTTGTCAGTGTATGTATGTGTGTATGTATGTATGTGTATGTATGTATGTATGTGTGTGTATGTATGTATGTGTGTATGTATGTATGTGTATGTATGTATGTAAGTGTGTATGTATGTGTGTATGTATATATGTGTGTGTATATGTGTGTGTGTATGTGTGTGTGTGTATGTGTGTGTGTGTATGTGTGTGTGTGTATGTGTGTGTGTGTATGTGTGTGTGTATGTGTGTGTGTGTATGTGTGTGTATGTGTGTGTATGTGTGTGTATGTGTATGTGTGTGTGTGTGTATGTATGTATGTATGTATGTATGTATGTATGTATGTATGTATGTATGTATGTATGTATGTATGTATGTATGTATGTATGTATGTATGTATGTGTCTGCCTAGCTGTCTGTCTGCGACGAGCACGAGCCGTCGCAGCCCTCCGAGCCCGCTGCTCCGCTTCGTCCATGCCCCACCAACGCTCCGACGCGCGGCGACAATCCAGGAGACCAAGAGGCACTCGTTCCCCGCGCACCCAGACAGAGCCCGCGCAGCAGCCGATAGGAGAGTATACCAGTGCAGCGCCATGTAAAATATCCTTAGTCAACAGCACTCTGTATAGATGTCCATCTATAAGACAGCGCCATATACTACACTGTACGGGAAATAGAGGCGGTTACGCCTGACGCGGGACGATGTTAGACTAATAGGAGCTTTGCCCTTAAAACTGGGGAAGCATATACAAAAGGCTGTTTCTGCTCCAATGACACGAAACCTGGGCAGAAGTGAACCACGCGGTGTTTTGAGGAGGAGGAAGAAACTTTATTCAGGAAAAAAAAAATTGAAATGCAGGCAGTTTGGTCGGGCCCTCAGTCCAGGGCTCCGCTGGCACGAGCGGCTCGCTGGAACTGGTGTTTTGAGAGTGATTTCTTTGATGGGGTCCGAGTGGTTCCAAGCCTCGAACCGGCATGTTGGGAAGGGTGTTCCTGCTCCACTAACATCGTCGGAAAGCTGCGTCGGAATGCATTTCACCCTGAAGGGTGCCTCTTCTTCTACACGCTGCCGCTTTTAGCTTCTGTCTTGACGTCGCCGGGTGTTGATTAGATTTCGCATCATTCGTTCTGAAGATGCATGTGGTCAGCTATTGAATTAGGAACACAATTACAGGAAAGTGCACGCCGGGACAGGGCGTATGTCGTGATGGCGTTCTTTCACGCCACAAAAGCAATGATGACCGTATTCACCAACTCGCCCAACAAAGAGGTATCTTAAAGCTATACGGTCCAGACCCGCCGCGGTGGTCTAGTGGCTAAGGTAGATGGTTGCTGACCCTCAGGTCACGGGATAGAATCCCGGCTGCTGTGGCTGCATTTCCGATGGAGGCGAAAATGCTGTAGGCCCATGTGTTCACATTTGGGTGCACGTTAAAGAACCCCCAAGTGGTCAAAATTTCCGGAGCCCTCCACTACATGGCGTCTCTAATAATCATATGGTGGTTCCCATACCCTAATAAGCAGCACCCTTATCAAGAACTCACCATGTTCGGCACACATGTTCTACTTAAAAAAATTGCAAGTGCTGCCACTAAACGCAATTAAGATGTCACACCAAGCTAGCTGTTTTTATAGTGTAACCTTAATCAACTCATGTCACGACTACTGTAGGTTTAATCCCAGCGCTTTCTTCATCAATATTCTAAGCGTCTCCCGCTTGTATCCGAGTTAATACTTCCGTCGACATGGACAGCCAGAGCCTCTGAAAGATGCACGCCCTGGGAGGGTCTCGTTCGGTGAATAAGCTTGCGTTACACTGTATTTGCATTGTGTTACACCGTATTCCGTTGTATTTATTCAGCCTAATTACATTGTTTAGTATCGTTGAGTAATAAGTATTCTTCGGATTTTTTTCTCAAAGCAATCACACTGCATATACATAAAGATTGGTTGCTCCGGTAGGTTGTCGTCCTCTGAAAGCCAGCTGTGGCTAACAGCAGTAAGTACTAGCCCCTAAGCTGACAAATCTTCCTTCTGTTTTCGTCTTTGCAGCCTTTACGATACCCGTGGTCTTTTTTTTTGTCGCTCTTGTTGTTTTTATCAAGCGTATTCAAATAGCCATCTCTTTGGCTTTGACACATCTTCGTTGACTTGAAGCGTTTATATTGCCCCTGTTTGTAAACTTCCTCGACTTTCTTCCTGAATTCCACGTCGACGCTGGATAGGCAGTGATATGTGGGCATTATAGCCGCCCATATTCTCTTCGTCCACATTCCTGAGCATTTCTCAGAAACTCGCGACAGGCGCCGGCGCGCCCTCTCGAGCGTATTTGGAAATGACCACAAGTTGCCTCTCGCTTTCGGCAAGCGCGCCGAGTTTCGAAAGGCGTGCTGGGGGCCCGACTCCGATATCCGCCGGGCTTCGATCGGGTCTTTCGGCGCGAGTGTGCTTTTGCTCTCGACACCTGCTGCACGCATCCTTCACCGGCTCTGCTTAATTGCCATGCTGTAGAGGCACTTATTTCTTCTATATGTAGGGTTTAACGTCCCAAAACCGCCACATGATTATGAGAGACGCCGTAGTGGAGGGCTCCGGAAATTTAGACCACCTGGGGTTCTCTAACGTGCACCCAAATCTGAGCACACGGGCCTACAACATTTCCGCCTCCATCGTAAATGCAGCCTCCGCAGCCGGGATTCGATCCCGCGACTTGCGGGTCAGCAGCCGAGTATCTTAGCCACTAGACCACCGCGGCGGGGCGCACTTATTTCTTACTGCAACTTTACTACAAATGTTTCTCTTATGAAAGTGAAACTGACAACATTGCGCAGCGCCCTATTTTACGGCAAATGATTATAAATGGTGCTATTCATTTCGGCGTGCATGGTCAGAGCGTCCTACCGATGAATTTCGGTACCGCCGAATTGGTTTGTTAACCTTACCGTTCTGCAGGCCAATATTTATAGGAGGAAAGAATATGACGTCATCCGCGAAGATCGCTAGCGTCGGGGCCGCCATGTTGGAGGTCCACGAGTTCGCCGCCTGAGCAAGAACTCGCTGGCACATTGTGTTCCAGATCAGTTCGGCAGCTTGGACGTGTGAGACATCTCAAACTCACCCCGCACACCGAAGCACTGATAGCAGGGACGCGCTTATGAATGGCCCGGTGGCATAGTGTTGGTCCTTTGAGGATCAAGGCTCAGTGGATATGTCCCTATAGTGGTTATGTGGCTCTACTGCTGACCCGCAGGTCGCGAGATCTAATGCCGATGGCGGTGTAATTTCGATGAATTTGATAAGCTAGAGAGGCTTATGTGCTGAGATTTGGGTCCACGTTAAAGAACACCAGAGGGTCAACATTTTGGGAGCCCTCCACTGCACGCCACTCTTCGTAATGGGATCGCGGTTTCGAGACGTAGAACGACTGCAGTTATTATTAACCAGACCGTTTTATATATTTACTGACACCAAAGTGATGCGGTTGTTTAAAGTTTTGTTGTACTAGGAATTATTTGACTAGAAGTAGATTATTTGCCTTGAAGTTAAGAGACTAGAAAATATATACCGAAAATACTAGAAATACTGGAATTTATTTTCCTGTACTTGACACGGTTTGTTTTTTCTGTTATTCTACATTGGCACGCTTTGTTTTTGGTGTCATTCTAAATTGTTCTTACTTCATATTGACACTCCCCCCCCCCCTTACACAATGGCTCAGCGAGGTTTGTAAGATATTTGCACATAAATAAATAGATAAATAAATAAACAAATAAATGAAGAATACTGTTCGTTCAAGAACACAGCAGTAACGGAGCACAAGGTAATGGGCTCAATGATCGTGGGCTCGCTTCTTTTTGTTCGATAATCTCACTTAACAGACAGTGAATATGAAGGCATAGGAGACATTATTCACATGTTTTAACTGTAGTACAGCAGTGATAAACTAAATGGAAAGGAACCAGAGTAGGTGAAAAATGAACCTGGTGCATGTATAGGGACCGAATTTACTGTCGGATGCATTATCCAGAGGTTGTAGGCTCTGCCTCATCTACGGCAGGTTGATTTTTAAGCGCATCAGTTTCTTTTAATCTGTGTCACAATTATAGTACTTCAGTCAAAACATAGAATATCTCCTAAACCCCACTTGGCTACCCTGTCTGTTGGTATAATTGTGTCTAACAGCCGTTGAAAGTGATTTTCTCAAAATGCGGGTGGTGGGGGTGGGGGGCAGGATAAGGGTTTAATTGGGTTTGCCAACGCCTCCTCTAGATAGATAGATGCCTGAGGAATGGCTCGCGCTCCCAGCGGAGTTTGGCCTGCCTTCAGCTTTCAACAAGCTCCGCGCGGTGGCGCTCGCGACCGACAATATCAATATCAATAGCAATGCGGTCTTGTGCATGAGATCAGAAGTTCAAGCAAGATTAGAAATTAAGCAACGTGGAATAGGTAGGCTTGCTTTAGGAGCTCACGGGATTACACCAAATCAGGGAGTACAAGGTGATATGGGATGGACATCATTTGAGGGCAGGGAAGCTAGCAGCAAGATAAAATTTGAGAAGCAATTGAGAGAAATGGGGGAGGAGCGTTGGGCTAGGAAGGTTTTCAGCTACTTGTACATGAAGAATGTCGATACAAAATGGAGGAAGCGAACCAGGAAGTTGACTGGTAAATACTTAGAAAACAGCAGGTGGCCAAACCAAAAAGAACTATCGGTTAAGAAGAAAGTGAAGGAAACGGAGACTGACATGTGGAGAATGGGCATGATTAAGAAGTCCGCATTAGAGATCTATCGAACTTTTAAGCAGGAAATCGCCAAGGAAATGATCTATGATAATACTCGGGGTAGTTCTCTACTGTTTGAGGCCAGGACGGGAGTACTGCGAACCAAGACATATCGGGCCAAATACGAAGGGGTAGACACAGTATGCAGTGCGTGTGTAGAAAAAGATGAGACTGCCGAACACTTGATAATGTTCTGTAAAATGCTTCACCCTGTAGTTCAGAATGATGGCGCAAAGTTTTTCAAAGCACGGGGGTTTAGGGACCGGGAGGGCAAAATAAACTTTAAGCGGGTAGACCTAACTAGAAGGAGGTTATCTGATTGGTGGTAAAGTCAAGGCACGAGTGAAAATTAAACTCTTCACTGCAAAGTACGACTTCTCAACTTCATTATTTAAAGGGAGAAAAAGATAAATGTAGTGGTTAGTTCACTAAGTATCACGGCTAGGTGGCGTTAGCTGCCGCCCAATCTAAAGGGTACAGCCACAACCATCCATCCATCCATCCATCACAGCGACGGGCGGCGACAATATCACGGCGACCGACCATCATCACCGCGACGGGCGGTACCAGGCTACCAGCTAAGCGTTTTTCATCGTGGCCCATAGGGGCGCTTCAGTCAAGAGTTGTTCGAGACCTGCAACTGTGCATCACTGTTTCGGAGGCTATGCAAAGTGTTGCGTTGTTGCACCGTCCGCCACAGGTGACGCTAGCGACCGAGAACATTTTAAAATGAAAGAGGGAAAGGTTGGTGGCAGCTGTTTTTCTGCTCATGCGGCAGGCATCTTCCTAGAGGAGGCGTTGGGGTTTGCACATAACTGCGGCGCGTCGGTTCGCGCGAGAAGACCAGGTTGAGAGACCTTCCGCACGATAAAACGTATCCGCGGCTTCACGCTGCGCCGCCGATCTCGGTCGACGCCACCGACGGCCTTCTGGCGCGCCGCCGCGAACCGGGCTGACGTCATATCGCTGCTGGCCGTGGCGCGCGCGCGGCTACAGGAATGCATCCTCTTGCTCGCGTGGGCGACGCCGCCGGCGGCCGGGAGAGGGCGCGAGGACCTCGACCGACGTGCGGCGCTGCTGCACGTCTTGCAACACGCAGCGGCAAAAAAACATCGGCCAAGCGGGAACTCCGCTGCAACGGCTGCCGGCGCATTGTTTGCCGGCTCTTCAGCGGAAACCGTAGCGACTGCAATAGCAATATGCGAATTCGACTCGTGAGACTTTCGAGACGAGATATACATTTCATATCGAAGCGTTAAATGGACGTCAAAGTGGAACGCTGAACAAGTTAAATAAACAAAGGCTCGCTGATTTGATTGATATGTGGGGTTTAACGCCCCAAAACCACTATATAATTATGAGAGACGCCGTAGTGGAGGGCTCCGGAAATTTCGACCACCTGGGGTCCTTTAACGCGTACCCAAATCTGAGTACACGGGCCTACATCATTTCCGCCTAACAAAGGCTCGCTTCTGACTTGGTTGGTACGTAATATACTGAGAGATATCCGAAGTGATAGGCAGATATGCGAAGATAACATAGCTGCCTACCACTTAACCTGTAGTTTTTTTTTTTCTGCTGCCAGATAGGTGTAGCTTAATTCATCTTTTTTCAAAGCAGAATGTTCTCAGAACCTCGAAAAAAAAGCGAAACTACTTCCTGCTCGTACAGAAGGTGCCAAATCTGAAGTACGCTCTTGTCACCTCATCTCTATTCTAACATTTATATAGCTTCTGAAGAATTATTTTGAGAACGTCTACACAACTGTCACAAAATATTAATTGTTGAGATCCTTCTAGTCCCGCTTCCTATCGGGCAGCTCGATCGGCTTATATATGATAGCATTCACCGATTATATAAGGAGTTCATTTGACCATTATAAATAGACTTGCTTAGTGCTTTTAGGCATTAGCAAACTTTCGGTACTGGTAACCATACTTTTTGATTTACCGAACTTTAATCTTTAGTTATAACTGACTCTGCCTTTACGCCCATGAAAATTACGTACATAATCGAGAATGATGCAGTCTGTGCTGGTGGGGCATATTCCGAATCAAAACCTTTTATTAAATGCCTACCACACGGAACTCAACAAAGAGACTCATGTTGTTTTGACTTTACATTTGCAATTTACCTGATTTCCTTAAGCTTTCTTACACTGTTTTAGAGGAAGATGGCACTACTACTTTTGTGTCATAACACCCTTGCTTTTTAAACAAAGCAATCAACTAGAAAGAACAATCAAGTAGTATCACGCAAATCGATTATTTTAGACCATATCGGCAATAATAATGCTCAGTTTCTATTATTCAAATTTAATCACAGGTTATTGTCATGTCTACCACAATTAAGCTCACATGGAGGCGGACATGTTGTAGGCCCGTGTGCTCAGATTTGGGTGACGTTAAAGAACCCCAGATGGTCCAAATTTCCGGAGCCCTCCAGTACGGCGTCTCTCATAATCATATGGTGGTTTTGGGACGTTGAGCCCCATATATTAATCAATATGTATGTATGTATGTATGTATGTATGTATGTATGTATGTATGTATGTATGTATGTATGTATGTATGTATGTATGTATGTATGTATGTATGTATGTATGTATGTATGTATGTATGTATGTATGTATGGCCCCGGCGCAGTCGTCTAGTGGCTGAGGTACTCGGCTACCGACCCGCAGGTCGCGGGCTCGAATCCTGGCTGCAGCGGCTGCATTTTCGATGGAGGCGGAAATGTTGTAGGCCCGTGTGCTCAGATTTGGGTGCACGTTAAAGAACCCCAGATGGTCCAAATTTCCGGAGCCCTCCACTATGGCGTCTCTCACATTCATATGGTGGTTTTGGGACGTTAAACCCCACATATCGATCAATCGATCACAATTAAGCTCACACAGCCACTCATTATCTGCGATGACTGTGCGCCATTTCTAGGAATAAAATTACATGATAACTTGAAATTCACTAATCATACTGCATTGATTAAACAATAGCACACTTTTGGAATTAAATAACTATTCAAAGCGTGATCATGTTATTCCTTGCATGCTTTATTATCATGATGCTCTGCGTTCGTTCAAAGTCATGTTACATATGGGATCACATCGCGGAGAAGTACGTGTAATGTCTACGTCTTATCTATACAAGATATCTATAAAATTGCTGTTCATATCATCACAAATAATTCCTATCAACGGAATGTTTTCGTATTTCTACATGAAAACCCCGTTATAGTCATTTCTTATTTGTGTGTCATTTAAGTACTGTCGCTTTAAATTACTTTATAGGCGTCTTTTTCATGAATGGTTTGATGGTAGGTTGCCAACTATAACCAACTGCACTAAGGTTGTACGAAATCTCAATTTGCTATCTAGTATGAACTATAGAAATATGACACAATTTTATTCGCTTAAAACTATGAAGAACCTTCTGCTATCACTTAAGCTGCTAACTTATTTACACAATTTGTGTAAAATAAGAGTTCCGATTTCTCGCAAATGGTTTCTTCACGCTAGCTTTGATCCACTATATTTTGATTCATTTTTATTGCGTATGTGATTTGTCACTTTTTGGTGCTTTGGATGCCAATTTGTCTGGACTTGCGTTTTATAATTTTTTTTTCTTGTTCTCGCTCTGAAACTGCCTTTGCAACAGTATCTGTCTTTGTCACCTTCGTCTGCAGACTCGTCTCTACAAGTCCTTGTAAATGGAATTATTAATAATCTGGAACTGAAACTTATGAGCGTTTATTGAAGATACTTATAAGAATGAGACAAAACAAGACTGTACCAGCCCCGCCCCCCTTTCGTCTAGTACATTGTTTGTGAATGTTGACGCTGAGCTCTTACGATGAGTAAGAAAATACACTTCTCGGTCTAGCACAAATACTCAAGTTACCAGTATAACGCATGGCTTTGAAGGACCGTGTGGTACATAACCACTTCGTTTGGTAAGTGTGGCAAGAAAACTACGGTTTCCAATGTCCTCGGGCAGTCCGCCGTGGTGCATAGATCAGTGGCTAGGGTGCACGACTGCTGATTCGAAGGTCGTGAGTTCGATTCATGCCACGGAAGTCGCATTTCGAAGAAGTCGAAATGGTAGAAGCCCCTGTACTGTGCCATGTCAGTGCTCGTTAAAGAACATCAGGAGGGCGAAATCTTCAGAGCCCTCCGCTACGGCATCCCTGGTATTCATATCGCGGTTTTATAGGACGTAAAACATGTATAATCGGTGTCCTATGCAGTGCACTGCCGTCAATTGGAATCGAGCAAATAGAGATCGCTTGCCTATGCTATAGATATCCGACGAATCCAACTAGATCTAAGCAGGGCAATTTAAGGTGGCCCGATGTGTGATAGTCAGTCATTCTTCTGAAACACTTTTTTTTTCACAAAAATGCGTTGTTTACGGAACACCCATGTGCGACACAACCCTGTATGCCGGGTGCTGCTGCTGTGCCAGCTGCACTTGAAGCAATTGCATTTGAGTTCAAGGGTGTGGATGATCACATCAGTACAACTCCGCGTATTCTTATATACTTATTTTATCACCTGGAAATACACTCTGTAGTCTGTGTTCGAGATCGTATAATCATTTCCATATTTCGCTTCCTAACTTTACGGCTCGTCCACGAGTCGAAATGCTCGTAGTGTGACTCTTGATTATGGGCCTCAACACTCGACGACGGTGCTTTTTGGTCGCATTTATCCATTCCCCTCCCCCCTCTCCCCCCCAAAGTGCGCTGGATAATTACCATACCCCTTAGCTTCGAACTTCGGTATGCAAGGTAAGAACAATTTTATTTTCCTACTTTCCTACCACTACATTCCATCAGTCGTTTTTCGTCAGAACTGCCCGAGACTGAAATGGCGTTCCAAAAAATGTTGCACTTGTCCGTGATGCAACACGCTTCCGATATACTATCGAACATACATAAATTGATGCTTTTGGACTTGCCTTTGTGAAATGGATTGTCTTATTTTTATTGCCGCCATTTGTATCTACATTTTGTATTTTATATCTTATTGAGGTTTACTGTTATATTGTTTATCGTTTTCTCTTTACTTATGATGCCCACCCCTCATGTAGTGTCCCTCTGGACCCTTAAGGTAGCAATAAATAAATAAAAAATAAATAAATATTTGTTACTCTGGCACACTGTTTGTCATTTCGGAGTACAACGAAACGAAGTGAAAACTCAGTGTAAGCGAGAATCGAAAGCTAGAACTTGTACGCTGTCGACTATACTCCTTGAAGTGTGACACGTGCGTTGCCAGTGCCCCCGGTACCGGTTCGATCTACGCGTGGAGCCCGGCGCTCGATCGAACGGCTCCTGTGCTCCCACTGGCTGCCGTTGCCCGTGCAACGCAACGCCGTACAGGCGGGGGGTCACCGTGGCTTCCATAAAAACTGCGTAGAAATGCCCCGTCTATTTGTACAACGTGGAACCCAATGAAACCTTTAAACAAAAGAGCACAATGGTTATGGAGGCATGCGCTACGAACACAGAAATTGGTCGTGGTGGGGTGTGACACCGTTTAACAAATATTTGATGACGAGTTTGCCAATATTGGTTGTACCGACGGCGGTCAATATTCGCTGGAGCCATTTTTGCCAATATTGGGGACACGTCAGATTAGCAATTTTGGCGAGAGCCATCTTTGTCGATGTTGGGTCTTCATTGACTTCGAACATTGTGTCGGTTACCTTTCGGAGTGTAGCAAGACCCCAGAACGAGATGTAGGGCCAATATTTCTGCCAATATTTGCAAAACTAAGGCAAGGAAAATGGGTGCAAAAGAACGGCAGGGAGGTTAACCAGCCTATAGGCAGCCGGTTTGCTACCCTGTGCGTGGGAGGGGGATGGGGGAGATGAAAGATAAAGAGTAGAGAGTGAAGAGAGATAGACACGGCACATTCGGCAGAACACGCGTGCCCACTCAGTCATAGTCCAATCTTGCCTTTCGCGGTGTGTGACATTGCTGTTACAGCCGCTTGTTCAAGTCCGTGTCACGTAGGAATTTCAACAGAGCTTTTGTCGCCTACGGTTGCAATGTCTTCTCTCGGGCACTTGACAGAATAGTGTCCACAGACATTTGGCTGTTGTCGATGCGCGCAAAAGCGTACGCCAGTGACTGTCTCTGGATGTCATACAACGGACAGTCGCACAGGATGTGGTGTAGCGTCTCTTCGCAACGACTGGCATCGCAGAGAGCGTTGTCGGCAATTCCTATGACAAAGGAATAAGATTTTGTAAATGCCACATATAGCCATAAGTGATGAACAAGGACGGCTTCTCTTCGGTCGAGCCCAGCATGCGGAGAGCCATCAAAGACAGGTGGTGTTGACGATTCGTCTCGTTGCTTGGTGGGCACCATAGTGAAAACGTGATTTCACGCGCAAGTCGTCGAAGATTACTGGCAGCGTCGGTCCGCGAAAGTGGTATGGCTTCTTCTCGTGTTCCTTCAAGAGCTGACCACGCGACATTATCGGCATGTCCGTTCCTTATGACGCCGCAGTGACTTGGCAGCCACTGAAACGTCACATGATGCCCTTTCTCATGTGAAGTGCGGAGAAGGCATCGAATTTCGAAAACAAGCTGTTCGTACGGCCCGCGACGCAGTGCTGAGGGCACAGATTGTAGGGCACGCGCCCTTGAATCGCTGAAAATCGACCATTGTGTCGGTGGTCCCCGATTGACCACACGAAGTGCCGCGCGCAAAACAGCTAGTTCCGCTGCTGTAGGTGCCGTGGAGTGGTCAGTTCTAAAGCTGATGGTAACACATCTTGCTGGGACAACTATATACTTCACCTGACGAACACTGGTGGTTCGTGGAGCCATCGGTATATATATGTGTACTGTCGATTTAGAGCACTTGGTACCCTACTATGACAGAGCACAATACCGTCCCGTGGGATATTGGGCTTGAAAAAGGTCGTGTTTATAAAAAATGTTTAACGATTTCGAGTACTTGGTACTCAAATATGGGAGACCATGAAGCCGTGTGTTTAGAAAAAGTAGTTAACGATTTCAAGTACTTAGTACTCGACTATGGGAGAGCCTAAGGCCGTCCCGATCAGATAACCAGAAATGGGAAGCCGTATCGTAACGGTTGATTATAGATAGAGATAACCGTTGGAGAAAAGTCGTCTCAGCAGCAGCTCTCAACCGCTCGAACCTCAGTGGGTGTGCTGGCCGGACACATTGTTGTCTGCCAAATTACAAGGCGATACAAAGCAGTGTACTGCAATTATACCAATTTTTAGAGTAAACGTTGTGTAGAGCCAACGGCCTTTATTTATAAACAATCCTAAGGTGCAGAGGAGGACGAAAACAGCCAGCGTTTACAGCTCTTGAGTCGCTGAAAATCGACCATCGTTGCGGTGGTTCCCGATTGAGCACACAAAGTGCAGCGCGCAAAGAAGCTGGTTCCGCTGCTGGAGATGCCGTGGAGAAAATTTAGGCAAAGATCAGCTAAAACCTGGCGTGTTGCTTGAAATGGGTTTGTGAATGGTTTTCTAAATTTTGGGGAATGCCATATTGCTGAATCACTTATTTTTTTTTAATCTGTTGGAAACTGAGCAGTGCATTCCTTTGGGCACACTGCCGACTGCCACACAATTTCACTGCTGTGGTGGGGTGTGCGGGACCTACGTGTGAACTCCAGTTCAGGTTTACGAGCGCATTGAAAAACTCCAGGTAAACAAAATTGATCCGTGGTACCCTATATATCTGCTTTGCAATTATGTCGAAGTTTTGGTGCGTGAAGAAGTAATTTTCATTTGTGAATATTCATTTTCATTTGTGAATATTAAAATTTTTTACAAAAAATATGAGTAAGCCTACGCAACGCCTTCTCTCAAAATTTAAGTTCCTGAGCGCGAAGATATTGTTTTTCTTTTAGTAAGGCATGCAAATATAAAGTGTAAACATCCTATTCCTGACTTTCCAAGGAAAGATTGATTGTTGTGGCGCAGACCTGGCAGACTCCTTGAAATTAATTTTCGGGTCCTACGCGAATAATCGATGCATGACATCGGTATTACACCGCAGATTTCACATTAGTCAGGCATACTGACGTCACAATCTGCGGAAAAAGCTTGCTGAGCGAGACTGGCCGGCGTGGAAAGCAATGTATTCCTATTTTCATTTACAAATAATAATTATAATTACGAGGACATAGTCTTACACAGCACGGCATTAAGGAGAGCACGTGATATGTTGCAAAAAGTGACACAATCTCAATTTAGTCAACATACAGCTATGACCATCGGGATGTGCCCATGCTCAACCCCCGTCTATGTCGTGAAATTAAATCTATACTCAAACGTAAACTTACATATCCGTCATATCTCCGTAAATGAATTTGCACATAGTTATCAATCATGAATTGAATACCAAGAAGTACATATACTTCTGCGTCGCTCCAAGACGTCGTTTGAGAAAGACGTCTGCTTTCACTAAAGGGGCACACGCGAAAAATGGGGGACGCTTACTCCAAGTCGCGTAAAGCTTAAAACAGGGAAGCCGGACAATTATTAGGTATAATTTGTTTGCCTCTAAATTATTTGTAGATTATCTATAGGTAATGCTAGGCTATTTCTAGGTTGTTCTTAGGCTTGCGCTAAGTGACATGCTAAGCTGTTCTCAGTGAAAACCAGCAGATCATGAATCCAAGGAAGGCATAGAGGATGCTGACTGTTCTGTTTTTAAGAGTAATGTAATATTCGTGACTCATGGAAGAAATCTACAGGGGATCAACTGCTACCATAGTGCTTCATAAAGAAAGCAACAGAATACCAATCAAGAAGGGTGTAAGGCAGGGGGACACAATCTCCCCAATGCTATTTACCGCGTGCTTACAGGAGGTTTTCAGAAGCCTAGAATGGGAACAGTTAGGGATAAGAGTTAATGGAGTGTACCTTAGTAACCTGCGCTTTGCCGATGACATTGCATTGCTCAGTAACTCAGGGGACGAATTGCAACTCATGATTACGGAGTTATACAAGGAGAGCAGAAAGGTGGGTCTTAAAATTAATCTGCAGAAAACGAAAGTAATGTACAACAGCCTCGGAAAAGAGCAGCGCTTTGAGATAGGTAATAGTGCACTTCAAATTGTAAAAGACTATGTCTACTTAGGACAGGTAATAACCGCGGAGCCAAACCACGAGATTGAAGTAACTCGAAGAATAAGAATGGGGTGGAGCACATTCGGCAAGCACTATCAAATTATGACAGGTAGATTGCCACTATCCCTCAAGAGGAAGGTATATAACAGCTGTATCTTGCCGGTACTTAGCTACGGAGCAGGAACCTGGAGACTTACAAAGAGGGTTCAGCTTAAACTGAGGACGAGGCAGCGAGCAATGGAAAGAAAAATAGTAGGTGTAACCTTAAGAGACAAGAAGAGAGCAGAGTGGATTAGGGGACAAACGGGAGTTAAGGATATCATAGTTGAAATAAAGAAGAGGAAATGGACATGGGCCGGGAGTGTAGCGCGTAGACAGGATAACCGCTGGTCATTAAGGGTAACTAACTGGATTCCCAAAGAAGGAAAGCGGGTTAGGGGGAGACAGTTTAGGTGGGCAGATGCGATTAAGAAGTTTGCGGGTATAAATTGGCAGCAGCAAGCACAGGACCGGGTTAAGTGGCGGAACATGGGAGAGGCCTTTGTACTGCAGTGGACGTAGTCAGGCTGATGATGATGATGAATATTCGTGACGCAGGTGTGAAGAAAGTAAAGAGAACGGAAAGGTTACCTGCCACTGGCAAGAACCGAACTTACGACCTTCGGATCCAGGTTCTGTCCCTGACGGCGACAAGTTGTCCTTTCCTCCGCTTTAATTTTTTTACACTTATATTGCAAATTTTACATTGCCGTTTAAAACGGTGCAGTTAGCTTTCATTGTACCTTGTTTAGCTTCATTATGGGCCGGTGTTCATTAAGAGCGTGCCAAATAAAAACAAAGCAGAAACGGTCCCTCCAAAATTCCCTTCCTTCACGAAGTTGTTAGTATAGGCTGCTTCTCACTGCAGAAAGGTTCGAGTTACAAGCATAGACAGACGCAGACATGCACGTATGCCCGAATTCCAGAGACAAAAAAAGTGCCGCCATATCCACGAAGTGAATGATGATGAGTGGGCGAAGCTCCGGAGGTAAACCTGGTAAACCATGAATCCTCTGTACATTTTGCCCACTCGATTTTATTACATCGCTCCCCCTAGCGTACGTCGCCGCACTAAATCGAACGATTGCCTTCAACCAATGACACGCGCCATATGTGACATCATTCCTATTTTATAAGATCTCGCGTCTTTCATCAACTACAACTACCGTTTTCTAGTTTATAACATCTTGCATCTTTTCATCATCAGCTACAAGTACCACCATCTAGTAAACACTACAAGAACTAAACGAGAGGTGGCTACATACAGGAGACGGTACCGCCATCTAGTGAACACTGCAAGAACTAAACTAGAGGTGGCTACATACAGGGGACGCACAGCCCACGCCCTAAGGAGCTTCGCCCCTAAAACTCGGGGTGAAACCGCGCGATCTGCCACGGATGTGGTGGTGGTTGTGGTTAGAAGGAAAGAAAAAGGCGCCTATAGTTTATGCGTGAGACTCCAGCCCCCCCCCCTCCCCCGCTTGCTTGCTTGCTTGCTTGTTCCTTTCTATTGTGGCTCTCACCCACTGAGGGGGATTGGCCAAGAAGCCAGTGGTTAATGCAAGTCAATACCTTTAGGTTTTTTAGACTAGAAGAATACGATTATTGTATTTTGATTGTGAAATTATTTTGGCGCAATGTAAAAAAGGGAAAAAATTGAGGGGGGAGAGAAATAATAGAAATTGTTGAATATCTGAGGTGGAATCGTTATATGAAATTCTCCTGAAAGTTGAATCGTTGCAGTGTATCAGCCCTCCGCTGGCATCACCCCTGGTCTGTTGTCGTCTTTTTCAGTAAACTAGCAATAAGTATTGGTATTTGCCCAACTTCTGCTGCACATTCCTGGTCATGGTGATGGTAGTTTTCGGGTCACGACCGACATCATTTTAGGCTGAACTAGAACAGCTTGAGAACGTAATTCGCCACCGGGAATGTGCTAAAAAGTCCTACGTGCCACCTGCGATCCCTGATTGATTGATTTGATTGATTGATATGTGGGGTTTAACATCCCAAAACCACCATATGATTATGAGAGACGCCGTAGTGGAGGGCTCCGGAAATTTCCACCACCTGGGGTTCTTTAACGTGCACCCAAATCTGAGCACACGGGCCTACAACATTTCCGCCTCCATCGGAAATGCAGCCGCCGCCGCCGGGATTCGATCCCGCCACTTGCGGGTCAGCTGCCGAGTACCTTAGGCACCAGACCGCCGCGGCGGGGCGTAACTGCGATCCCTGGGAACACTCGCACGGTGTACTAGAACGGGGCCACTATGCTGTCTTTGCAGCAAGCCATTTTGAGAGCGGTGGTCACTTTTGCAATGACGCCACCAGAAGGGCGCCACCTATTTTACTGAAAGAACTGCAAAAAAAAAATGGCAGTGCAAATTCAAATTACGCGCTCCACCAGAACGGCGCCACCACCGAGTGGTGGCTCGCTTCGGGTGGCGCGCGTAATTTGAATTTGCATTGCAAATTTTTCCCGTTTTTTTTTTAGTAAAATAGTCACGCCACATGATATAAACTAAATGTATGTGCAAGATTAAAACACATCCAACATATTTATATGCACTAATAACATAAATCAAGCTTATCCTGTGTTGCATGAGCTTGTGCAATTCCTATTAGAGGGTAGCTCTTATTACTATTCCAATGTGGAGACTTCACCCCAAAAAGGAAGAGAGAAAAAACATTTTTCCAGTGTTGATGTATATTGTCACGGGGTCGTGACGTGAACGAAAGCAGCAGTCGATGTTTTGACGATGGCATCAGTCGGCGTATTGAAGTAATCAAATTAGAAAAAAAAAACTCTGAAATGTAGACTACCGTAACTCTTGGAGTGGAGTTTAATGTAACCCCGAGTTTCCAACTCTGTGAGAGACATCTCCATCACACCCGGTGTTTCCACGATATGTTGCTAGGATATGACTATGTTTCTGCGATGTTTCCAGCATCTGTTGCCAGTTGATATGTTGCTGCGGAATAGTATGTTTCAAGGATGTTTTAGGGATATGTTTTTTATGAACATATTGTTCCGTAATACGTTTGTTAACCACGAGACAATTTTTGCGAGAACGGCAAGACAGCTAGGCGCCAATCTTCGTTGCGCTTCCTTCGATGAAACAAGACCTCTTACGTATCGGACTTTGACTAGTGGCAACACGCCGAACGACGTATTCGTTTGCTGCCCTGCCGAAAAGCGACCGCCGACGATCGGTGCCGTGCACTCGCGCCATCTCGGGGCGCGTGGGCAAAACGTGGCCGTGCGTTGGCTGCTCGTTGCGCAACAAGCACGACTACACAGTAGCGCACAGCGGATCGAAGAGACAGCGTAGAGGTGCGGCCGCTGCGGCTGATCTAAGTTCAGTACGCCTCTGCATGTCGACGTTCCTCGAATACTTGAGCCGAGGCGCGTCCTCAGAAAATTATTCGTTTCATTTTTTTTATTTCGTTTATTTTATTTATTTCGTCACTGAGCAGGAGGTCTGGGTAGAAAAAGCTCGGCGGAGCATAACTACGGGCTCCCCAGCCTGTTACAGTCCAGCGTCTCGCAGTCGAAGTTCGCACTTTTCGTGCTATGAAATATACAAAAAACGTTATTATAAAATTTGGAACAAACGAACAATTGGCTAGAATGAGTGCCAGAATTACAAGGGTAATTATGTACAAATGTATGTATAAACATTACATGCCCGTATGTATGCGTATCCTTCAATTTTTGTTCTTGGCTAACAGCCGCCCTTGGAGCTGGACAGGAATTGCGTAGTAAAGAAATAAAATATTTGGGGCACACAAACAAAAGAACACCTTATCATTTCGTTTATTGTGAACGCTTCTGCGAAAATCGTCCTACAGCTATATTAAAAAAAAGAAAATGATAATCGTGTGAATTTTTCTTCCCGAAACCACGATAATATTAGCGACGCTGTAGAAAGGTGTTCCGGAACTCTTTTTTTTATATCTAATATCTAGTGTGCTTTGACGTGCACCTAATTCTAAGTACATGGGCCCCCAGAATTTTCGCTTCGATCGAAATTGTGGCCGCCATGGCCGGGATGCGATAACACGAATTTCGAGTCGGCAATCGAGCATCATAGCTGCTATAGTACCAATGTGCACGGGTAAGCAAAAAGTAAGTATGTGGCAAGCAGGTTCTTCTGGAATAATAAGTCATTTTAAAAGGTATTGTGATGGCTCCTTCCGAAGCTTTCGTTCGTGTTGCTCATTGCCGCTTCATCTCTAAACTCTCTTCTTTGTGTACAGATTCATCAACTCTATTATGAATACGGAACTTTCTTACTAACTGGCAGCAATTCACCATTGTTAATGATTTTTCATCCCCACTTTCGTGCGTTTGTTCTGGTGTGCTGCAAGGGAGTGTTCTCGGTCCACTGCTTTTTCTTATATATATTAATGACTTACCAAGTAATTAATCCTCACAAGTGCGCATTTTCGCTGACGACTGTATAATTTACTGAGCAATAACTAGTACTTGTGATCACGTAATAATTCAATATGACCTCGACCTCACCAGCAATTGGTGTAATTGTTGGCTAATGTCGCTTAATTCAAGTAAATGCAAAGTAAGGTCCTCCCCTCGCAAACATTCGAACTCTGAGTTTTCTTACTTTATTATTAGCAATCCCGTATCTAGTGTTGACTCTTTTAAATATTTAGGTGTAACTTCCGCATCTACCCTTTCTTCGACTACCCACATCACCAACATCTGCTGTGACGCCTCACGATGATTAGGCTACGTACGCCGCAATCTACGTAAGACGCCCACAAATATACGTGCTTTAGCTTACGTAACATTTGTTCGCCCTCAGCTGGAATTCGCTTCTGCAGTTTGGTCCCCTCATTACAGCTATTTAACTAACATGCTGGAGTCGATCCAGAATAGAGCCGCTATAGATTCATCTCACAAAACTACGATCATAGCGCAAGGTTAACACAAATTAAAGAAAAAAACTTATCACTCTCCCTTTTGAGCAGCCAACGTGATATAAACCTCCTTTCGTTATTTCATAAATGCCTACATGAAAGAAGGCCATTATCAATGACATTGCAAACATCTGCATTCACATCGAAGAGACTGAATAATCATCCGCATGTGGAACAGCCTTCCAAATGAAATCGTTGCTGAACGCAATCGAGAAAAATTCCGGCACCTTCTACTCACCCATTTTCCAGGATTAACAGTGCTCGTTTTATTCATATCGAAATCAGTACCTACGCATTTATTCACTACTATAGTATCTCGCTTTTTTTCCTCTTACTTTAAACTTTTTTTTGATGGTTTGATTACTAACATGCCATTCAGTTGTGTTGTGTATTCTTAAGCGATGTTTTCTTTGAATAATGGAAAGTCTTTTCACAACTTGTGCTTGCTTTTTAAGCATGTTTTACGTCATTATCTCACATTTATACTCATAGGATTTTCATTGCCGTTCTATTCCTATGAAACGTAATATTAATTATTTTCTCATTGTTATTTTTGTTAGAACTTGTATAAAAATTGACAATTAGTTTGTTTTTTGTATGTATGAAAATTGTGCCAATTCATGTATCTATTCCTTTTACGCTCCCCTTACACAACGCCCTGTTGGGTCTGTAAGGTATTTTGAATAAATAAATACAGAAATAAAGTATCAATTAATTAAATAAATAATATAATTTCATATCTACAGGTGTTCACAACGTGCCTTCATGTTCTTCGAAAAAAAAAAGGGGGGGGGGGGCTACAAGGCAAAAGTTAAGGATGCGAAGAAAAAGGACAGAAATATAAACGTGGCTTATTAGACCTACCGAAATAAAACAATGATTGATATGGTATAAATATAAAATCTTCCTGCATTATGCCTTAAGAAAAAAAAACAACCAGGCCTGTAGCCATAATTTTTTTGGGGGGGGAGGGGGGAAGAGGGGTAGAATCAGTTGTTGAAGGTGTTGACTACTTGAGAAAATCACCTGTTTTCGTTATTTATTTTTGACAGCGACTGCACGCTGAGTGCACTCGCGGCAAGAAAAATTGTCATGTTAGGACACACAGACCTACATATATAACTTGGCAAGAAGGGCATGGATAAAATTGCAACCGCATGTGGTCCTATATTGTGGTAACAAGCTGCAATTCATCAGTCGATTCACCAGTTCCGACACACTTTCCTAGGTTATGTCGTTGCTTAAGTTAATATACCAGGGGAAGGCGCTCGACAGGGATGCACGATAGTGGGTACATCGTGGGCCACTGCTGCTTCTGTAACGCCTGTTATATACCGTACGTATATTTATCTAGATATAGCACATCACAAAAGAGCCCCGCCACGCTGCTCTAGTGGCTAAGGTGCTCGGCTGCTGACCCGCAGGTCACGGGATCAAACCCCGGCTGCGGCGGCTGCATTTCCGATGGAGGCGGAAATGTTGTAGGCCCGTGGGCTTACATTTGGGTGCACGTTAAAGAAAACCCCAGGAAGTCAAAATTTCTGGAGCCCTCCACTACGGCGTCCCTCGTAATCATATGGTGGTTTTGGGATGTTAAAACCCACATATCAGTCAAGTGGCGTAGCTAGAAATCTTTTTCGGAGGGAGGGGGCTCAGCCATAGTTTATGCATGTTCGTGCGTACGTTTGTATGCGTGCGGATATTGTGTGCATGTGTTTGTATGTGTGCGTGTATACGCAAGAAAATATGAACGTTTTCGGGGGAAGGGGGGTTCACCGACATCTCCTTTGGTTACACCACTTATTTCCTCCATGGCTCTAATTTTCCTTGTATTTTTTAGAGAACTTGGAATGACGGAATTCGAACACATGCAAATACAGCGTTGACCTTGCAAAATAATACTTTTCGGTCAGGTTGCTCAAAACTAAGTGAATTTATGAACGCGTCTTTTACGTTAATTTTGCGACTCTTTGATTGTGGTGATCGAGAACCAAAATTGCGCCATTCTGAACCTCAGTCTAGGATCAAAGCATCATTCTTAGCTGTCAATAAGTAGAAACTTGGTATTTAAGACATATGTCTTATATACAATATTATTCTAGTAAATCAAATATTGCGCTGAACAAATCATGAATAAAGCTGTTTTGATCATCAATATCTTCTTTGTCATAAGTGAGAGGAAAATGTTGAGCTTAATTATGGCGAGACTGCTGCTGGTCAGTCAACTCGGCTTTGCATCACACACGCGCACGCACGCACACGCACGCACACGCACGCACACACACGCACCCGCACACACACGCACCCCGCACACACACGCGCACCCGCACACACACGCGCATCCCGCACACACACGCGCACCCGCACACACACGCACACACGCGCACACGCGTACACGCGCACACACACGCGCACACGCGCACACACACGCGCACACGCGCACACACACGCGCACACACGCGCACACGCGCACACACACGCGCACACACACGCGCACACACACGCGCACACACACGCGCACACGCACACGCACGCACGCACACGCACGCGCACACGCACGCGCCACACGCACGCGCACACACGCACACACGCACACACGCACACACGCACACACGCACACACGCAACACACGCCACACACGCAACACGCCACACGCACACACGCACACGCGCACACGCACACGCACACGCACACGAACAATCACACCACACACAAAAACACGCGCGCGCGCACACGCACACGAACAATCACACACACACGCACACGAACAATCACACCCACACACACACACCACACGCACACGCCACGACAATCACACACACACACACACGCACACGCACACGAAACAATCACCCACACACACACACACGCACACGCACACTAAACAATCACACACACACACGCGCACACGCACACCAACATCACACACCACACGCGCGCGCACACGCACACGACACCACACAACACACACGCACACGCACACGAACAATCACACACACACACGCGCACACGCACACGCACACGCACAATCACACACACACGCGCACACGCACACCAACAATCACACACACACACGCGCGCACACGCACACGAACAATCACACACACACGCGCGCACACGCACACCAACAATCACAAACACACACGCGCGCACGCACACGAACAATCACACACACACGCGCACACGCACACGAACAATCACACACACACGCGCGCACACGCACACGAACAATCACACACACACGCGCGCACACGCACACGAACAATCACACACACACACGCGCGCACGCACACGAACAATCACAAACACACACGCGCGCACGCACACGAACAATCACACACACACACGCGCGCACGCACACGAACAATCACACAAACACACACGCGCGCACGCACACGAACAATCACAAACACACACGCGCGCGCGCACACGAACAATCACACAAACACACACGCGCGCACACACACGTGCGCACACAAACACACGCGCACACACACCTACTCCATCACGCTTTCTATATTATTGTAGGAATCATTTGGTGTAAACGTGTTGATTAAATTGAAGTTGGACATTTTTTGACATCACCAACAGAAATGCATTATAGTGGCATTTCCCGCCAATATATGCAGTTGAAATCTGTTATAAAATTCTGGTCAAGGGTAAGCTTTACTGGAAACCCGCTTTTTGAAACCCACTTTCTGAGCAACCCACTTACTGAAATGATCAGACCTTAAAAGGACACCCAAAACTCACACAAAAAATTCTCACTTTAGTAAATAATTGCTCGGAAATCCCAAAATAGCACGCTTCAAAAAAATAATTTCGAAAAATCAATGTTTCTACTGATAACGGAGATTGATGGAATGAGCTATACAGTTTCTCTTTCTTAAAGATGCCCTGCAACACTTTTTCAGTATGGTCAGGAGACGCTGCCAATCGGTAGTAGAGGCTCCCGAAAGCAGGCGAGCCAAATATTATATCTCAACACGCGGCCGGGAATTTACAATAAGTTATCAGTCAGCTAAAACTGCTTTCTCTTCTCTACACAAATGACGGTAGATGCTCAACAACCGCTTCTAGATAGGCCACCTATAACTCACATAAAAAACAGCGCCAAGAACGAGGGACAAGAAAAGGAGACAGACAGCGGCACTGCCGCTGTCTGAACTCGCCCAAGTAACCACGTTAGCCACCTATAAGACATCGACTGATTTGAACATGGCGCGCTCTGTCGTTATAGAGATCGCCGCGGGAGGCCGCGACGTGTTCACGCGCGTGCGCACGTGGTCCCACCGGAAAAAAACCGTTGATTTGAAGAAAAAAAAAAGAAAGTGCTCAAGGTCACGAGGCGTGCGTGACGCATGTTCTTTGCCCCTGGCATCCCTCCCTGCATAACTTCCAGAGTTTTTGCAGGTAAGAGAGAAAAGAGAGAGCAGTTGCAGCATGCGACAAATCTTTGTAACTCCACTCGCACTGGGCAGATTTAAAAAAAAATTGCCGCGTTGAATTCATGAGGCAATTAGCTCTTCCAGTGAAATAATTCCATGGTTAGGCGAAAAAAGTGTTTCAGGCCTCCTTTAAATATGACGCCAAATATCAATCACCGCTCACCATCACCACGAAACAGCGGATTGAACAGCTGATGGGTAGATTATTCGGGCCTAACTTCACGTGACGTTCCAGCTATGGTTTGACCCGTTTACCTTTTTTTTTTAATTTGTCCCAACCATTGTTTCTGGCTTGAAGAACCATGCCATCACACTGGCGATGCCTCTGTAGACAGCTCTGGTAGGAAAGAATCGAAACTAAACGAGAAGGGATGCGAAATTCCACCCACAGTATAGCCAGGGCTTCCTAGATGATTCGTTGGTTGCGTCACGTAAAGTGTGCGTTGCGATTGCGCACTTTAAAGGGGTGCTGACACCATTTCTCGATTGTGATTTTACTCTGCAATGTGAAACATGTCTATACAAAGTGTGAACAAGCACGTAGCCCAGCAAATAGGTAGAAGATGTTGTACTTTTATATTAAAGTCAATTTTCCTATGGCGCCGCTACGAACATCGACACTAGCTTGAAGTCAGGCCAGAGTACTACTACTACTTATGGTGACTTTACACAGACGTCTAGAGCTACGAACACTTTCCAAGATGGCCGCTTGTGCGTCGCCGACTCTGCCGAATGGTCAAGAAGACGTCACGGTATATTTGCGGGTTCACTTGACGAGAAGCTCATGACTTCAGCCTACAGTACGAACCGAAACTAGGCCCCGCCGCGGTGGTCTAGTGGCTAAGGTACTCGGCTGCTGACCCGCAGGTCGCGGGTTCGTATCCCGGCTGCGGTGGCTGCATTTCCGATGGAGGCGGAAATGTTGTAGGCCCGTGTGCTCAGATTTGGGCGCACGTTAAAGAACCCCAGGTGGTCGAAATTTCCGGAGCCCTCCACTACGGCGTCTCTCATAATCATATAGTGGTTTTGGGACGTTAAACCCCACATATCATGAACCGAAACTAGCTTTTCAATACTTGCAGTAATTACTTGTTCATGGCGGCCTCACGCTCAGCGATACACTTTCTAGGATATCGAGTGCTTGTCCCTTTATTTCAGGCTAGAAAACGAGAACTGAAAATTTTCGTGTCAGCACCGAAATAACCACACCAAGTAGCAGTTCTCAAAATTTCTGCTATCAGTGACAGATATATAGCGCTTAAAACCGATGTCACACCCTCTTTTTGGTTCTGCCTTCTTCGAGGCTCATTAAGCGCCCGCTTAGTGGCAAAACGGCGGATACGGAATTCCAGGGAGCTCCATGACGTCACAGCCAGCCATAGTGCAGAAAGTGTACGGTAGCGTCGCCACCTGTCTTTTGTTCTACCTTCCTTCCGCTCCACTAGGTACGTGATTATTGTAAGAGTGACGAATCTGGCATTGCAAACGGTTTAAATCCGCAAATCAACCCCCCCCCCCCCCCCCCCCCCCTTCAACTCCGTCTATGTTTTCTCCGTCTAGCGAGCGGCGTTTTTTTAATATACTTCTCGTCGAAACAGAGCCGCTCTGTGAGCCTCAGCAACGCGCTGCAGTCGGCGCAGCACGCACCGTTGACGGCTGGATTCCACTCCGTGCGCACGCGTTGTCCTTGGCTGTCCTCTCCTCCTCTCCATGACGAGAAAGAGAGAAAGGCAGCGTCGGCGTCCTTTCCCGACGCCACCGAGGGCTTTCACACAAAAGGCAACTTCGGCCTCTTTTACCTTTCGTTCTTTCTCATTGCGCACGTTATTTACTTGTTCTCTTTTTCTTTCTCATCTGACGTCGCTCGCTCGCTGGAGTGCCGCGCGCTGGGGTTTTTTTTCTCTCTCTCTCTCTTACAATTTCCATCTCTCTAGTTCCTTTTTGTGTGTGTGTGCTAGGTGCGCGAGTGACGCGTTTTAGTTGCGCCGACCGCCGCGCGGTGGCGCGAGCGGCTCAGGTCCTCGATCGATGCGCGGTGTAGCTGCTGTGCCTCTGCCCTTTTCCAAGGGTAGAAAGCAAAGAACCAATAATAATATACAACGCAGCAAGCCAGCCTTGCCTGGGTGGAGGGCCTCCCCGGTCGCTCTACAGCGCTAGTTCCTCGTCGCTTGCGCGGCGCGAGGTTTGGTTGAGAGCGTCGGCGCTGCTGCTTCTGCCGGCGAGACCGAACGGCCGACGCTAGCGCCGCTCCGCAAGTGTCTGCTCCCGTTACTTTGACAGCGCCCGGCTGCGAAGTGAAAGAAAAGTTAACGGGACCGCTTTCCTTTCACAAGCTCTAGAGTCACTCTTGACGAGCAACGACAATCGAAGGAAAAACGATATCCTACTTTTACAACGTATATGGCCGCTTAACGTGGCGAATTTTAGTACGACGTAAGTTACTGCCCTGCGTACGTAAGAACAGTGCGTTTCTGGTAGTGCGCATGCGCAAACGTTCTGCGCACGCGCTCTAGGCGAAACGGGGCGTTCTTGCGCGCGCGACACGGACGCTTTGTACTCGGTAATAAAACTCGGTGTTGCCTCTCTTATCGCTCCTCGCAGACATGATGTACTGCGATAGAACTTGACATGTTAGCGCAACGCTACGCGTTACCATTTGGTCTGTAATTATAACCGAATCGTCACGCTTATCGCGTTACAGTACACAGTTTATAAATACGCAAAGTTGACCAAGATGGTAAGGACTCATAATGAAATTTAGGAGCGCAAACACGGAGAAAAGGCAAGAGATACGGACAGCACAAACAAAAGACGCACTGCACAACACACAGCGCGAAGTCAATTCCAGACACATTCATGCGCGACTCTATCCAGGGTAGGGATGGGGCGCTATCAGATTTTGGTGGCTAAAGTGGGACGCGATATTAATAAGGCGATTGCTTGGTCCTTGTCTACGATACGCGCTCGTATTTCAAGCAATCGTAAATCACCAACGGGCCCAATTCATTTGGACGAGTTACTAGAGTGTTTTCAACCGATATTGTACGTTCCCCCCCCGCGGTGGTCTAGTGGCTAAGGTACTCGGCTGCTGACCCACAGGTCGCGGATTCAAATCCCGGCTGTGGTGGCTGCATTTCCGATGGAGGTGGAAATGTCGTAGGCCCGTGTGCTCAGATTTGGGTGCACGTTAAAGAACTCCAGGTGGTCGAAATTTACGGAGCCGTCCACTACGGCGTCTCTCATAATCAAATGGTGGTTTTGGGATGTTAAACCCCACATATCAATCAATCAATCAATCAAATCAAAGTGGGGCGCGATATTAATAAGGCGATTGCTTGGTCCTTGTCTACGCTACGTGCTCGTATTTCAAACAATCATGAATCACCAATGGGCCAAACTCATTTGGACAAGTTACTAAAGCGTTTTCAACCGATATTGTACGTTGGCGGCGTGGGGTAGGGGGCGTTATGGAATGAGATCTTGCTGTCGTGCTTCATATATAGGAACGTCTAACAGGCCCTGCGCAAAGCTTTGCACTAATACCGCCGACATGACGCATTTTTTTTTTCTGTAACGCCAAGCGTCATCTCTATATACTGAGTACCACATGTCGATAAGTAGGCATGCGTTCCCGTCGTCCGACGTTTACGAGATTCCAGAATCGATGCGCGATGCTCCAGACGTGTGGAAGCGGCACCCTCTCGAATCGTTTAACGTCTCGCGAGAAACTGAGCGCCCGGCTTTACTTTTTCTGCAGCGTGGAATGCGAAGACAGTGTGTCGTCTCGATTCACAGCTGCAGCCACATGCCTCGCGGCCACATTTGCGCGCACTCGTTTATCATGGTGACGTCTCTATACAGCCGCTTATTTCTTACAAGGTCGCGATTTGGAGCAGACTGTGACTCTGTGTAGCTCAACACGTCTCAAGTTAATACGTTATTTAAGAAATTTTGGCTTTTCCGTACAGCATTGGCTTCTACTTTTTTCGCAGATGAAAGAATTCATGGAAATCACAGCAATGAAAAAAAAAAAAACGTTGCAGAAGCACGAGTACCCCTCATGCAGTGACACAGTATACGCAAAAGAAGTGATAACAACAAAAAAGTTCATAGAGACATAGATTCATGAAGTGGTGAGAAATCGTTCAACAGGCACGGTCGCTGAAGCCAAAGTTTCTTCTACAAATGAATTTGTCGAGGCAGCAGACTCCTGCCGCAGACGACGTCTCCTCAAAATGTAGTCCAGTCGCATGAGACTGGAATTTACATAAGATGCAGTGTTAAATATCCTCACACAGGACAAGGTTCGTCTGTACCAGCAAATGCAGACGTGAACTTACGAGCTATGTAATCAGCGGCCGTCACACAATCTGAATCGGAGTAACTAATGGGTCTCGTAAAGCTTCCAGCCAATTACGACGAGCTGAACCATTTATTCATCGTCATCAGCCGAAGCGTCAGTAAAGTGCACATAATAGGGAGTTTTAGAATAGCGCACCGCGAGCCCTTGCGGTGTGGTCACTGCCACTGCGTTCCGTTCGCGTCCGCGTACGCTATTCGGAAATAGCGTACGGCGATCGCGGCCCGCGAAACGCGCAAAGGGCTGTGGGTAGCTTCCGTGCATTTGGCTTTGCTGTCAAGGCAAAAGTCCCTAGACTTTTCCCTGGGGGAAGCAAACGCTATTCTAAAACTCATATGGCGCCCGCTATGCCCGCAACGTCTGCAGTCCCTGCAAACGTTATTCTAAATCTCCCTGTTGCCTTATAGATGCCTTGCGGGCACCGCGATTCTCCGCGGACTGTCTTTACACTCCTTCGTGTCATATCATGGCGGCCAATCAATCACGTTAACACGTGTGATATTGTGGAGTAGGAGAGTACAATGACGACCGTGCGTTATAGTTACCCTAGGCGGATTCAAGAGCCAACGAAGCGATGGAAAGTTTAAACACGTCTCTAATGGCGCAGTAAGAAAATAATGTTTTCACTACTGCTATCTCACGCTTGGTCGAATTGCTTTACTCGGGAATAGTTGTCCAATGTTTTGTTATTCCGTTAACACTATAATATATTCTAAAGTGAAATGAAAGAAGCGATTGTCGCTTGCGCAGCCATATGATCACGTTTAGTTCGTTCGAGATCAATGCTCCCGAGGCTATGTAGTTGTGGTACCGTCCATAGCATGGTACAGCTCAATGGCCAAGCCGACACGATCCGGAGAGTGTTGCGACAAGAAGAGTGTCGTCCTTGAACGCGCTCTCTCGCCGGGTCAGTGGCATATGCTCCATCAGTTTCTTCTTTATCGCCTTATTAGTTTGTTGTAGCATTACCAATGCAGTTTCCTACGAAATACACTTGAGGAATATGTCGAGGAAGTGTGTGCCCAGCTGAGTGCCGGGGCGTAGGTTTCCTCCCTGTCCTACCGAAATCACAGCGATAGGGGGGTGGGGGGTGCGGGGTGCATGGCCGAAGATTACTGTCCATTAAGGGAGGCACAACATAAATGTCATTTTTGCAATCGAACTTCGGAAGCTAATTCACGCAACGTGAATTTCAGCAGTAGTTATTTTAGCCGCTAGCCGCACACGACGCGGCATCTGTGGCTACGGACATTCCTAGTTCAAGAAAAGACGCTGCTGCGACTTTGCTATCTGTGTGGCTATGGCTTGACGTTGCGAAGCGGTCCGGCTCTCAGACGTGAATAATGTGTAATGTTTGGGAGGATTAACATACAGAATGACAGATTCCGAAGTAAGCACCTCATTTGCAACGCGACTTGAGCTTGAAGCAGCATCACCTTCTTGGCTCGGGACAAAGCAGTGATGGTATTACGCGCCCAAGGAAGTTATGCTGCGTGTTTGTGATTGTACGTATTATGTGTGTTTACGCAATCATTATACGTAACAGTCGTCAACTGACGCCTTCAGTATCACGCCAGGCGGTTAACCGGGCTAACATCTCCGGGGATACCATTAAAGATTATTTATCTAGAAGGAATATCAGGTGGTTCCACGGAAGACAGGACTTCGTCCCCTTCTCTGGACCAAATGAGGGGAGTTAACCATCCTGACTGATGGATACAAGCTGCAAAATAATCTGCTTGGTGCCGAAGGGGTCTAATAGATACGCAAAGATCTGTTGAGACCCGAGACAGCACCTCTGAGGTTAGCACTATCTCCCCGTTTCCACCAGTTTGGGCGCGGGATGACATCATACTCGCACTCCATTTAGTAGTGTGACTGATTGTGATGCTCGGGAGATGGGAAAACAAAAACAAACAGGTATAATGGCACTTTTCAGACTTATTTACACGGTAAAGACGAGTTCAGCGATGCGCCCCAGAATGAACCGTTAACCCAAGGCTCAGAGCTCCCGCGCTGAGCGTCAGCGCTAGCTCCAGCGTCTCTCTCATTCATCATCATCATCATTATAACACCTCAATTTGGCCTCTCCTACTGGATTTTAGCCGATGACTCTCTAGGCATCACCCACAAAGACGCCACCTTTAGCATAGTTTCCTAAAATTAACTAGATGGGACTCTGGCGCTGCGATCGCTCAGCAACCATGGGAATGATGGGTAGTACACACATTTGCCTAGTCTTCGTACTTGCGGACGGCGAGTCGTACTTGCGGCTTCGTTTATTGCTGTTTTGGTTTCGTTTTGAAAGAAAGATTCAACCCTTTTGAAATTCGTGACCCGATTTGGAAAGGTAGGTCTAAAAGAATAAGATGGTGAAGCGCGACCACGTAACATTTTCTAATATTTGTTTCGTAAGAGAACAGCTCCAAGCCACACGAACACGCACGGAGCCAAAAGCAGGCCAGAAGTACGAATATTAGACAAATGTGTGTATTACCCATCATTCCCATGCTCGCTGAAGTGCCGTGCGTTGCAGCTCTCATAAACACTAGCGCCCGAGTTCCCTCTAGTGTACGCTAGGAAACTCTATAACCTTTAGGACCTGCCCACGTGCTGCCTAGCCGCAACGCACGTGCCGGAACACCTGCAGCACCCAAGCGAGGGAAACATGGGCGATTCGGCGACGCTCTCTTGCCGCGTGGAACCAGTGGAAGACGGGTTGGTGCACTCGTTGGTGCTGCAAAGTGCCAGCCATCAAGTGGCACGCGTGTGGAGTTAGAGCGGGAGGGCTGGCGAGTTCCTCCCCGCCTGTCCACAAAAGGAGAGGAGAAGGTTTGCGGCGAGTTAAAATTGTTCAGGTCCAGCAAACTACAGCCACAGCAGCCCACTGGCGGCCGCTTTGACATCGCCCCACTGTACATCTGAGCTGGCAGCATTCTTTTCCCTTTGTGCACGTGCTATTACCCGCGAAGAGCTCGGCTCCGGGAAAAATCGAGGTGTCTCGAGTCGGGTGGAAAGGCAGCGCCTGCCAGCTCTCAGAGGCGACGTGGCGCCAGGGCAGTGCGGAGCCAGGAATTTTTTGTAATGGGGGACACTTCTTGAAAGTCTTGAACCCCCCCCCCCCGTTTTTTTGTTATGTCCTCGACAACCCCCTTCCGTTCTAATTTCGAGGGGAAGACCTTAGTGCATCCCCGTGGCTATGGGCGTGTGCCAGTGGTAGTCTTAACAGAGAAGTGTGTCGGTTTGGGCTAGCTGGTATGGCATGACGGTATAGATATAGCGCGGGAACAGAACGACGACAATGGGCGCTCTTGCCCCGCCGCGGTGGTCTAGTGGCTAAGGTACTCGGCTGCTGACCCGCAGGTCGCGGGTTCGATTCCCGGCTGCGGCGGCTGCATTTCCGATGGAGGCGGAAATGTTGTAGGCCCGTGTACTCAGATTTGGGTGCACGTTAAAGAACCCCAGGTGGTCAAAATTTCCGGAGCCCTCCACTACGGCGTCTCTCATAATCAGAAGTGGTTTTGGGACGTTAAACCCCACAAATCAATCAAATCAATCAACAATGGGCGCTCGTCTCCTTCCTGTCCCTTTGTGGTCGTTCTTTTCTCACGCTATATCTATAGTTTTAACAGACCTCGACCATGTGAACATACGGGTCACGTGTGCGCGTTTAAGATTTGAATAGATGTTATGGGCAGTAAAAGCGCACAGACTCACGGGATGAAGAGAAGAGAGACAAACAAGCGGTGACTCTCAACTGAAGAACTTATTGAAATATACAAATTATCTGAACACATATGATAAAAACACACAGAACATGCCCAGAGGAAGTACAGGGCGGAAGAAGAGAGGGTGGTGGTTGTCATTAGAGGAAAGAAAAGCCGCCTAACTTCTGCAGCCCGTTAGGGAGCACGGCTCAGCGTCGAAGAGAGGGGAAAAGATTTGGCGAGTGGTGTCGAACCAGTGATTCCTTGACTGAGTTTCTTTGGGTGACAGCCAGACCGCGAGCACCGAAATGCAACGGGAGGACAAATCCTGCGGTCAGGGTCTTGAACCTCGCCGGCACAATGATACCGGGACAGCACCTGGAGACACTCAAGCTCGGCCCTAAGTTCTGCGTGGAAACGAGGCCGAGCGCCGTTGAAAAGGTAGCCCTAGCGAGGACTGCTTCTAAGCATGGTACGGAGGATGAGAGGACAAGGTGTGTGTCTGAATGTGCAGATGTCATTATGTGTACTCAAAAAGAAACACAAAGGAAAGCATGCAATTGCTACCTCTTGGTGATTCCTTTAAAGAAAAGAAGTTGAAGTTGATGACCGCGGATAAGGAAGGGCTTTTTGTATTCTGCGCATGTTATGTGTGTTTTTATCTTATGTGTTAAGATAATTTGTTTATTTCAATCACATATTCAGTTGAGAGTCAGCGCTTGTTTGTGTCTCTTCTCTTCGTCCCGTGAGTTTGTGCGCTTTTACTGCCCATAATATATCAACTAGCCCAACTATCAGTCCTGCTTCAATAGATGTGTTAAGGCTTACGTTGTCTGTTCTAGCATGAAGGAGCAACGAGCCTTTTTCGGGTAGGTAGTCTGCGCATGCGCGCTGTCGTCGTGGAGGCGTGTGCCATGATTTTTGGTGGCCAAAACGTAATGACACGTGTGGACCAAGTGGCATCTGGTGCAACAAACATGCTATTGTTTGTCCAAAGGAGAGGTGTGAACGCAGGTTTCCGAGATTGCCTACCGCCACGTGGCGGGCAATTTCGTAGTCAAAGCCACCAGTTTTTATTTCGGCGTTCACAACTTGGGGTGCTGTTCGGACTGGCAAGAGGCCCATCAGGTCACTGCTATCAAGTCGAGCTGACAGGCGTAGGGATGGGTTGTGCCGTATTAATTCAGGGCCAGGGTAACTAACTGGATTCCCAGAGAAGGCAAGCGAGTTAGGGGGACACAGAAGGTTAGGTGGGCAGATGAGATTAAGAAGTTTGCGGGTATAAATTGGCAGCAGCAAGCACAGGACCGGGTTAACTGGCGGAACATGGGAGAGGCTTTTGTCCTGTGGTGGACGTAGTCAGGCTGATGATGATGATGATCTGAAATGAATGTGTAACGTGATTGCCGCTTCACAAAGCTGCGTCCAGGAATGCAGAAGAAATCAAAATTTGCATTAGTCAGCCCTAAAGCAATTGAGCCTGCTTTTCTTGCACTAAATATACAGTAACCACGTGCACATATATACATCGATTGTTCAACCACAGCGTCTAGTTCTAGCAGTGCGGGGGTGATATCAGCTCGAGGAATAACCCTGCGAATCAGGCTGTCACAAGCCACTATGCCTACGGCGGAAGAACTTGCGGCTCGCCGTAGTGCACTAGACAACATCACCTCCCAGAGACCACGTAAATGGGCAGTGTTTTCCAACTCGAAACCGGCTCACAGATCATGCAGTCCGTTCTTCGACGAGTTTGCCACGAACAGCTAACGTACGAGGTTGTCAAGCTTCTTCACCACGCCACAGAAACAGGCGACGAGGTCAATTTTCAGTGGCTACCCTATCGGAAAAATTGCCATGGTGGATACTGGAAAACATGGTGGGCGTAGTGGAAATAATAGTGGGCATGGTGGAAATAATAGTGGGCATGGTGGAAATTATGATGGCTATGGTGGGACGTAGTGGAAAATATGGTGGTTATGCCGGTACATACTGGGTGGTATGGTGTACAGATGATGGGTAAAGTGTAAATGATGGTGGAAAGCAGAGGCTAGATAGTGGGCAATAATGGGACACTCTGCCCACCATTGCGATAATGCTGGGTAGCCCTAAGCATATGGTGGGTGGTGCTTATTATGGTGGGCTACATGGTGTACCAAGTTGAGAAACTCTTCCCACCATTGCGATAATGCTGGGAAGCACTAAGCAGATGATGGGTGCTGCTTGTTATGGTGGGCCACATGGTGTACCAAGCTGAGAAGCTCTGCCCACCATCGCGATAATGCTGGGAAGCAGTAAGCAGATGATGGGTGGGCTTATAATGGCGGGCAATTTATATAGTGTACCAATCTGGGATCAGTACACTACATGTTCTACCACCATGATTTCCATCAAAGTTAGGCCTACCAACCGAGCCCGTACAATTGTGTTATCCGTGCTTCCGGGTTTCAGAATACACGATTTCGACGATTAAGTATGACAATACAGCGCAGCCATGGCATCAATTAACCTAAATGAAGCATTTTTCATTGTGTATGGTGTCCGCTCAAGAAGCAACAAACATCGATGCGACGCGATTAAAGCACTCCCGGAGAACGTAATTAAGTGTCTTCTCACCGACAGCCGCCGGTCGCACTCGCCGGCACTTCTCTAGCTTTTGTACGAGAACTCAGACGTGGCAATTCATATGCTTGGTGAACCAACATGAAGCGTGATGTTTCCGGCACACTGCATTCATTTTGGCCAAGCCGTTATGAAGTTGCTTTAGCGAAAAAGCTACAGCATTGCGCTGGCGCGACCACCCTCTACATTGTGCGAAAACCATCCCAATATTCAATCAAATAAATTAGGCAGGCTTATCTATGGAATGAGCGTAGAGGCGTCATAAAGCGTGAGCAGATGTCACCCTTTAGAACGAGCGCGAAACGGATATTAAACTTGGCAGACCCCGCCGGTAAACTGTTGCTGCTCCCCAGTCCACTTGGCTTTTTTCTTGAAGTTGGGAATTGTAAAAAAAAATAGCACTAGTGCCGTTAACATAGTGGCAATCGTTACAGGCCGTAGTTGCTTGTGTTTAATAAATGTGCAATTTTTAGTAGCAGGTGTAGATCTTGTCTATGTTATGTACACGACAAACATAACTTAAGTTGAACCGTAAGTTTGTATGGCAACTAAGTATTTAACATCCTTAAAACGCCATGTTGGTGTGGCGCAGTAAAGACGAAGACGACGTTCTGAACGGACGCGTTTTTCATGTTCTCCGCTTCGAAGGATTTATCGGCCATGGGCCGAGGTGCTGCTCAGGCTTCAGCCAGCGGCAACGACTACCGTGTTGTACTTCCTCGCCTTCCCACCGGTAAGCTTGTTGTGGACTCTGTCTTTCTACATGCGGACTTAGCTGGTCGCCCCTACCGGGCTCAAGATTTTAGAGATGCTCTTCGGGACATCATTGACTTGAAGGAAATAAGCTCCATAGGTCAATTTCAAATGTCTCATGTTTGGATGGTGACATGCAAGTCAACGCTGACGAAAACAAAGTTGGTCACAAGAGGCGAATTTTTCGTCAAAAGTCGTCGATGCCTCGTTATAGACCCGGAGCCCACGGAAGTGAAGTTGAAGCTTATGTGGCTTCCTGAGCGCTTGGAGGACGCCTATGTGTGCGAGGCACTGCAAGCTTTTGGGAAGGTCAAGACAATATCACAAGAAAGCTGGAAAGTAGCGGACATGGAACAAATGCGGACGCTAAATAGGGATGTTGTTTTGTCACTTGCTGATGGAGTTCGCATTGCGGATATTCCTCACATTCTTGTTGTCTGCGGAGTGCAAAGCCTCGTCCTGATACCTGGCCGCCCACCACTTTGCCTTCGGTGCAGTAAGGTTGGACACATCCGTCGAAACTGCAGGACCCCTCGCTGTGACAACTGTCGACGCTTCGGTCATTCGGCTGAAGATTGTGTTATGACATACGCCAACAAGCTGCGACAGCACACAAAACAGCCAGATGATAACCTACAAGAGCATATTATGGATGCCACCGAGGTTTTGGATGCAACGGGAGACACTCTGTCAATGTCATATGCTGCAAGCTCTACCACAAGGAATCCAGAAGAGGAAAGAAAGTCACTCGCCGTTGACACAGTTGAAACTTCTGCGTGCAAAGAGCCAAGTGAATCATGCAAGCAGCATATCCAAAACGACTCCGAACCACCCCTAGCACAAGTAGGAGTTCCTTTGGAGAGTGTTGTTGCGCTGACCCATAAAGATGCCGAAGAACCACCAGTACAAGATAGAGACTCTGGGCTGGATGCCGCAGAAAGTTCATCACCTGCTTGCACTGCAGCTCCGCAGCAGCTTCTTCATCATGGTGCAGTGTCGGAAGATGATATGCAGATCTCTACGGATACAGCAATACTGAAACGTCGCGCATCTTCCAGCTCGGATTCAAGCAGAGGAAGTGACCCAGTGTCAGTGACTAGGGAGTCACGCCGTCGCCGAAAGTCCGTGCCAAAGGGGAAGTGTCGCCGTTCCCGATCTAGGAGGCCTGCTGGGGGCTCACGGGAAGCCTCAGCGCCAACTCTTGGGACTGATCAAGAGGGACAATAAGCGAATTAGAAGGTAGTCACCATGGCGCAGTCTGAGCGACTCATATTTGCCACCTTGAACGTACGCGGCCTTAGGTCTTCGCAGAAACAAGCACAACTCCGTAGACTTCTCAATCGGAAGCGTCTCGACTTTGTCGCCATCCAAGAGACAAAGATCGAGAGCGAGGAAGAGACCGAGAAGGCCCTGCGGCCTTTTCTGTCTCAGTTTAATGTGTGTGTCTCACATGCTAAAGGTTTATCTGCGGGCTGTTGGTTGTTTCTGAGAAAAAGCCTACCCTGTTCAGCATTGTGCACTAGTGTTGATGAAGAGGGCAGGTATATATGCTGTGATTTTTTGTTGCAAGGAGTGCCATGGAGAATTATCAATCTATATGCGTTTAATGATGTTCCGAAACGGCTTGAGTTATTTGAAAAAGTGCGTAATTTAATTGACGTCGACAGATGCACGGTACTTATGGGAGATTTCAACTGCGTATGTGAAGCTATTGATCGTTATAATTCGTCTGGAAAAAGAGACAGGAGTGGTGAGCTTTTATCCGGTATTGTAGATAATGCAGGACTAATTGACATCGGGGTCTCGAATCGGGCAACAGCATATACAAGAGTACAAGGCAGCTCTCATGCTCGCCTTGACCGAATTTACGTGTCCTCATCACTCCTATCTCGTAAAATTTCCTGCAGCACCGAAGCTGTATCATTCTCAGACCATTGTATTGTCATAGCGCAAATTGGCGAAAATCGTCACAAACAATTCCGTCCCCAGTGGGCCCTTTGGAAAATGAATGCGAAGCTCCTCTGTGATCAGGAATTCGTAAATCGCGTCCAGATGGCATTGAGGCAATCTTTTTCAATTGGTTTTCATATCTTCGCTGCTTGGGAGCTTTTTAAACAAGAAGTTCGCTCTATAGCTTTAGAAATTGGGGCTGTTAAGTCTTTCTATAGAAAGAATGATGAAAAGATACTTGTTAAAAGTCTTTGCAATCTTTATGAGATGGAATGCGAAATGCCGGGAAAGTACATCAAAGATATTGAGAATATTAAGTGCCAACTACAGAGATATGATGCTGCTCGCTACCAAGGGGCACGTATTAGATCTCGGAACCAGCGCACTTTAAATTCTGAGCAACCGACGCGCCAAGCTTTACTTGATGAGCAACGCCATGCGATTTCTAAAGCTATTCCAGACTTGTACTTTAACGATGTGCTCATAAAAGATAACGGAGACATTACTTTGGCGTTCGAAACGTACTATAACAGCTTATTTAGCTCTCCCTCTGATGATCCTGACGCTCACCTCAAGGCTAGTTTTGTTTCTCTTGTGAACCCCTTGAAGGACAGTGATTGTGAAATCATTAATGGGCCCATTACTATACAGGAAATCGAGCAAGCAATCGACAACTTGCCTTTATTGAAAACACCGGGGCCTGATGGCATCTCAGGCGAATTTTACAAAGCTTTCAAGAAAACGCTTGCTCCTATATTGCTGAATATTTTTCAGATGAGTTACGAGATGGATACCCTCCCACAATCTTTTTGCAAAAGTCACACTGTGTTAATACCGAAAACAACTGACAAGGAAAAACTTCGCTTCGTTGAGGGCTACAGACCTATATCGCTTTCAAATGTGGACTACAAAATTTTCGCAAAAGTATTAGCAAATAGGTTGCAATTTGCTATGTCGATTCTCATTGGGTCTCATCAGACATGTGGCATCAGAGGTCGATCCATACAAACCAATATACATGTCGCTCGAACAATGCTTCAATACTGTCATGACTCTCAAGACCATCTTGCAATGCTACAGGTAGACCTTGCAAAAGCTTTTGATCGTGTTCGTCATTCCTTCCTTTTTTCTCTTCTCGAACAAGCTAATGTTGGCAAAGTTGTTCTTAAAGGCGTTAAATTATGCTATAATGAATGCTCAACTCGTCTGATAGTTAATGGTCAACTCTCCAAGCCAGTTTCTATTCGCTCTTCTGTAAAACAGGGATGCCCGATGTCACCTCTTTTATTTGCACTTTATCTAGAACCACTGTGCTTAAGCATAATACAGTCGAGTTGCATTCATGGCTTTAGAATATTAGGCAGTGAGGTTAAAGTATTGGCTTATGCAGATGATGTCGCATTCTTTTGCACAGATAAACCAAGTGTCGAAAATGTGGTATATACTATTGAAAAGTTTGGCGTAGTATCAGGAGCTCGTTTAAATGCCTCTAAAAGTTTAGGACTGTGGTTTGGCTTGTGGGGTAGCACACCGAACCACTTTGCAGGGATTAATTGGACAATAACTCCTCCAACATACCTCGGTGTACCATTGCATGCATATAGATTCAGTGCGCATTACTGGAAGGAACGTGTCCCTAAGCTTGAACGACAGGCCCAGACATTTGTGCCCTATCGACTCTCGATATTTGGGAGAGCTGAAGCTTGTAATACTTTCTTAGCGACAAAACTTTACTATGTATTGCAACTTATTCATTGCGCAAGATTCTATATACAACGCTTTCATCGGATTTTCGCTACTTTCATATGGTCTTCGACTTTTGAGCCCATGCGTCGTGATAATATATTCAAGCCAGTTAGTGAGGGTGGGTTAGGACTAAAACACCTTTATCTATGGCAAATAGTGTCCCGATTCTTCTTTTTTCGGGACAATTCCCATCCTGTAATCCGTTCCTTCTTGCAAGTTACACTTGTTGATTGCTTACCAGATTTAATTGTTTCATCCAACTTCTCCGAACGCCCATGCTTGTGGGGATTCATGCAGGAAGTTTACCTCGCAGTTCAGTTCCTTAAAGCTCGCTTCTCTGTAGAATACCTGTACTCAGTCACGCGCAAGGTGCTTTATAAGGACCTACTGAGTACACTCTTCTCACCTCCATTGTACCGTTCACTGTATGCCAATCTTCCTGGTCACGATGTGTTGAAGCGAGTGCGCAAAATGTACATTCCACCGAATTCAAAAACATTCTTCTATAAACTCCACTCTGAAACATTGGCGGTAAACACATGGTTAGAAAGAAAAGGTATTTTCATTCCGTCTGTTAACTGCCGTCTATGTGATGTGCCGGAAACGATTGAACATTGCTTTGTTAGCTGCAAAGATGCCATACTATTTTGGGATGTCCTTCAGCGAGCACTGAAAAAACGTTTCGTCATTAATTCTCACACAATACGTTATCTTCTGCCAGCAACACTTGATGAAGTACCATATGATATGTTTTTCCTCATGGGTTTGCACAGCTTGTGGAAGACACGAATGCAAGACCGCAATGCAGAGCCCACCACCTCTTCAAGCGCACACTTCATTCAAATGGCTATCCACCTAAAAAACATCTACGATGAGCTAGACTTTAGACCGGACTGGTACTCCGTCTTAGAGAACTGTTTGACCTCACCCCTTTTTTGTTTGCATAACACGATGTGAAGAACTGTTCATGTGAGGAACTCACGCTGTGTTAGCCATTTAGTGTTTATGAGTAACGCTTGAGCGCTTACTTTGGGGATTGATTGTACTTTTGTTCGCTTGATATTGTCTTTATTGCCCAAGTACTTTAATAAATACCATGAAAAAAAAAAATTGGTGTGGCGCAGTGGTTAGCGTCTTCGAATGAGAATCCGGAGGTTGCACGTTCGATCCTCCGTGGCGCCTTGTTTTTTTTTTTTTACGGGACGGGTGTTTTTTTTACTGTTTTTATAGAATTCTTTTATTATTTTTTGTGGCAGCTCGTCACGGTGATTATGACGTCATTTCGCGCTCAAGTGTTGCCGGCACTGCAGCACCCACCATACCCACCATGCGCCATGGTGGGCGTTTCCCACCATTCACCCACTACACTAATCCACTATAATGGTGGGTGGTGGTTTCCACCATGCCCACCATTCGTTTTTTTCCGATAGGGTACCTGGTCATTGTGGGACCAGTGGCAATGATTCCGCAGACGACGCGGCTCTCACATCCCATCAAGGAGAGCACACCCTTCCGAATACTCTGTCAAGGACAGACGTTGCAACGCATATTCGTCACCTGGCACGTAGTCTGTGTCTTCTGGCGGGGAACACTCCAAGCATAAGACATACAAGACTCCGTCATATAAACCCTCTACTGAAACTTCGACCTCCATCTGGACTCGTCGGCATGAAGCTTCGCTGGCTTGACATGTGGGGTTTAACGTCCCAAAACCACCATATGATTATGAGAGACGCCGTAGTGGAGGGCTCCGGAGATTTAGACCGCCTGGGGTTCTTTAACGTGCACCCAAATCTGAGCACACGGGCCTACAACATTTCCGCCTCCATCGGAAATGCAGCCGCCGCAGCCGGGATTCGAACCCGCGACCTGCTGGTCAGCAGCCGAGTACCTTAGCCACTATACCACCGCGGCGGGGCAGCCTCGTTCCGCGCAAGAATATTCCCGCCAAACTGAAAACCTCTGTATCCACTCGCCTCCGCGAAACCCATGCAATGAAAGACCGCTTGGTGTTGAAAATCTGCGGGTGCTGCTTCACAACGCGCGCTAAGCCACCGGCCCCAACCAAGGCACTCGATGCGCCACCACCCAAACAATGCGTTGGGGGCACATTTGTTGTCAGCGGTATTTTGGTTTTAATCTTTCAGATAACTAAGTATTAAGTGCGGGGGTTTTGCGCTCCAAAAGCACTATGCGATAATGAAGGACGCCATAGTGGAGGGGTCCGAAAATTTCGACCACCTGTGTTCCTTTAACGTGCATCTAAAACGGAGTACACAGGCCTCAAACATTTACCACCACCCCCTCCCAAGGAAAACGCAGCTGCAGCGGTCAAGATTCTGTGTTTAGCAAAGACTGTTGAACGATTTAGAGTACTTGGTACTCTACTATAACAGACCAGAATGCTGTTCCTGATCATAAGTATGAGCCCAGGATTAGGTGCCCCCTTCATTGTTTGAAGTGAGAGAGCTTAGCGTATCGGTACAAAATATGATTATCTTGGCTTTCTAAACAAAGACCTATTAGACAGCACAGGCACTTTGGGATATTATTGTTTTTTTTTTTTCATTTACACTTACGCTCACTTTGAACATCACGTTTCATGATGTCTCTAGTGACTTCAAGGCGATTCTTAAATGAAAAAAAGATAAAAGTGAGCCTTGTAACTGTCTCTCGGGAGGAGGACATCTCAACAATAGCTCACGAGGGATGGGGGTAAGGAGGGATTAAAAAGGATAGGAATTAAATGTATAGAGATAGAGAGAGGAGCTGGAGGAGAGAGAGGCGCAGGGACAGCCACATACGGAAGTAAGGAGAAGACAGGAAAGATGGAGACGGTCGCAGAAGCCCGAGGACGGGGCACCACTCGGCGAGAGCTCTTGTCGGCGTCAGGAGATGGCGTAGGGCGAGTCAGTCGGCCAGAGCTGCACTGTCGTCGGAGATCGCGGGGACACAACCGGTCGGCACGAAATTTAGCGAGCGTGTCGGTTGGCACAGCTGTGCGCCTGCTTCCCATACACTGCTCCGCCATCAGACCTCCAGCCTGGGCCCTGTGCATCATGGCCCACTGCGCATGCGCTGGTTCGTTTTGTACAAGGCAGGGACGTAGAGGCGGCGCTTAGCGGCAGGTGCAGACATGGCGGCAGCCCGAAAAGGTTCGCGCTGACGATGAGAAAAACGCGCTGGCCTCGACTGGAATTTGGCAACACTTGGCCCTATTGACTTGGCACATCGTAATGGAAGGACCAACTAGGAAACAATCAGCTTCCATGCTTTGACTCTTAGCTTTATAACTCTAACGCAAGCTACACCCGTCATCTTGTAATGTTAATTAGTACCTCAGAGAACAGAAGCGAGCTTTTGCTGTAATCTATTAGGCCCGACGCTTTCTTCTTTTGAAAGCCCGTTGCCCGAGTTTTCATCTCCCACCAACTCAAATCTCTCAAACACAAAAGAGGCAAAATAAAACGGGATAGTTAATGAGATGTTAACTGGTTTTTACGCGCCCACACACCCAGCTGCATCTAATATATAGATTTTTCTCTGATATTATTCAAGACGACTGTTGCAAGTACAAATACCCTGTTGTATTTGGGGTGTCATGATATCACTCGGCGCGTAATGTGACAACGAAGCGGGGAGCACACGTAACATAGACTCGTCTCTTGTAAAACTACAGCTGCTATAAACGGCGTGTTTGTATTTATGCCCGCAATCTATCACTGCGTCTGCCGTACATCCAATCGTGTACCTAACATGTGGTAGCTAGCCAATAAGCAAGACCCAAGCTTGTCATCTGTTGCGCTGTTGGATTCCTGACGATATTAACGCATTGCAACGTCTCATTTTGGTGGAGGTTTTGGGTTTACACGGAGCGGGAGCGTTGTCAGATTTTATGCATTTTTTCGCCGCAAATCTGCTAAGAAAACTGTACTGGGTCGTCCGCATAAAAAATTAACCCCTCAATACTACTCATGGCCTCACTTAAACTGATCAACTCGTAATTCACAAAAGTATTGTTGTCTTATTGACATGATGACCATAAGTCATATAACGAACATCGAAGTTGTGAAGTAGAACAAACGTCCTAGTTTTGCTGGCTTGAGTACTAATCGGGTTTTAAGGACGATAGTCGTTTTTTGGATACTCGAACGCTTTAATTATGGTCTTTCTGTATGTATGTCTGTTTGTCACAGGATTGTCTGTCACAGCTGGCCGAAATGTAAGCACTTGCTGAACGCCTAGCCATCTTGAACTGGTGTCTGTTTTCGTACTTGTGAACATTGTCTATGAAAAAGCAAATATTACGCATATCTGAGGTGCAACATCAATACGCAGGTATAAGGTAGTATGTTCCTTTACTAGAAAATACATATATACATAACTCTTAATACCCTAGTGTTTTTTACGCTGCGCTGAAAATGCGACGCTATGCACGAAAAAGCGCTCTGCTGATGATATGGTGCTGTCACCTTGCCCTGGCCAGGGGTTCTGCACAAGCTCGAGTTTCCCGACGTAACTTCCAGATGGCGTCCATATCTCACGCAGGACATCCTCTATTCTATCGATGAGAGTCTGATGCGCCTGATTCAGCATAGCGGAGGTGGATTCTGAGGCAAGAGAAAACAATAAATGGCCTCTTTGCCGGCAGAAGGCTATCGTCTTTCGATGACACTGCAGCAAGTGACGTACGCAGACGTGCGGCCAATTATTTTACCTCAAATATGGTCGACCAGGAGCATGTTACGTGAAACTGACCCTGAACTTCACAGCCGTTGGGGCATTGTGATCCTTTTCCAGTGCACCCCACCTATAGTCTCTGAGCATGACTTCTAGTATTCTTATCTCTAGCATGATCCTAGTACACGACACAGATAACAGCATTGTCTTGATTCGTTTGTAAACACCAAGGCTTACCTGCCGTAGTGCTAAAAAAGCAAATATTAGTGCATGAAGTCTCGCGTCGGATTCAGGAGCAAATGTCAGAACGGAGGCGACGCGCGCTTTCGCAGTCGGTGCTGCCGCGTATTGCGTTGGACGGTTGCAATCGGAAACCTGATAGCGAGTTGGCACGATAGAGCCAGGGTCATTCTTTATCGCGGCGTCAGCGTATCGTGTCGGTCCGTCACGCGCCCAGGTGCGTCGGTGTACGCGTGTATTCTGCGCCAGATGTAGGCGGCGTTACATATAAAAAAATATTTAGCGATTGATTGTCAGTGCCCCCTGTTATGTTACCCATGCCATTCCGTATCTTTAATTTACAAACGTTGTGGTAGAGGCATACACGCGTGAAAATAGTTAGATTAGTCAATTCGACGCTTAGATCTTTTAGAGGCGAAGCTCCTTAAGGCGTGGGTCTGTACATCACTTGTATAATTTACAAACGTTGTGGTAGAGGCATACATGCGTGAAAATAGTTAGATTAGTCAATTCGACGCTTAGATCTTTAGAGGCGAAGCTCCTTAAGGCGTGGGTCTGTACATCCCTTGTATGTATGTAGTAGTACGTAGCCACCAGTGGCAAATACCCGCTCTAAAGCGAGTGTGTGCCTCATGGGATGCGAGATGGGAGATGGTGGTATTTGGAGTGTTCACTAGATAGACGCACGGACAGACGGAGAGACAGACTAGCAGACAGATGGACGGATGAATAGATGCGCGGACGTATGGACGGATTGACGCAAGAACAGACAGACAGGCGGATGGACGCTTGGACAAACGCATGGACGCTTGGACAAATGAATGGACGCTTGGACAGACGGATGAACGCTTGGACAGACGGATGAACGCTTGGACAGACGGATGGACGCTTGTACAGACGGATGGACGCTTGTACAGACGGATAGACGCTTGGAAAGACGGACAGACGCTTGGATGGACGCACAGATGGTCACGCGGACGGACGGAAGCAAAAATGAACGGACGGACGGAAGCACGGACGGGCTGGCGGATGCTTCACTTCACTCATCATCATTCACTCCGTGGATATGCTGTGATTTATTAATTCACCGAGTGGTATAGAAAAATTGGGAAAACATTCGTTTAACAGCCGAAGTCGGCGGCGACCAAACAATGTGTCCTGCGTGAAATCGTCCGTGAAATAGCGAAATTAGTATGCCCTAAAGGAGCTAGCTGTTTCTCGCGAACGACTTTGAGTAGTTCATTGGAATTCTCATTCATTCCATTGTATTCGCAATCAATTTGTTTCATATGTGTACCTGTCAAGTGCGGGTACTAATGACGTTACTAAATCTACGAATCTCGTCATTAACTCTCGAACCTGTCATTGTCCATAGAAATTAACAACATGCGGGCGATATTGGCTCGATCAGCCCCTTATGCTGCAAGCTCTGCCAAATTCTTGTTTGTATCTAAAGCTGTCTGCGTTCCTACGACGCAATATCAGAGAGGATAGCAGCCGGGATTGGAAGGAGGCGTGTTCGACTCCCAAGGAGGCAAATTGTTTTGTGCTCGTTTGCCTCCTTTGTTTTTTCTTTACCGTACTGCGTTACCGTATGGCAGCACATTAAAACAAGACGTCATTACATCGCACAGGTAGAGTGAAGTAATAGTCTGCGCAGTTGTAGGAGAAGAAACAGGAGGGAAAGAACGGCAGGGATGTTAACCAGCCTGGAGCGACCGGTATGCTACCCTGCACTGGGGATGAGACATATAGTTGTTCGCTGTGAGGAGCTCGCGGTACACCTCAGAAGGTTTACGTGCCCTCGTATCAGGCCTGTCCCAGTAGCACCAGCAAAAAAAAAAACAATGTTAAATCAATATGTTGAATAAATCAAGAGGTGATGATGATGTTAAAGCCAACTTCTCGCGGAAGTGGAAAGCCTCAGTAATAAAGATTCGCTAGTGTCGTCAGCAGCTGTCAGCCATCGTGTGTGCTTGGTAGTTATGACACGAGGTGACGTAACATCCCCAGGGATTACAGCCATTCGTAATATCCCGTTGGCGAGGTCTTTCATTGTCCGGAAGACCCGAACCGCTTAGTGCAAGCGCCTTTGTCCACTTGGTTGTTGCGTCATCCGGGCAAAACGCGGATTAGTTCTTGGTCATCCCGAAGGTGCGCTGGGAATCGCTCGATGCAGGGATCAACGATTGGCGAGCTTGGGGACGGGCGCACAATGTATTGTGTAATCTTCGAGACGTACGCTAGATTCCTATTAACATTCCTAATAACACAGTCTATACAAATAAATTGCAAATGGGACAGTAGAAAGCCACCGCTGCGACCTAAATAACAAGAAATTAGTATGAATTAAGCATTACAATTGCGGTCTTAAGCTGAAACTCATTGCTATAGTATTAACCCTGAACATTAAACTTCAAAATCTATAAGCGATGCCTCAAGACGTCAACTGCATCAGCGAATTGGAGGAATGTCAGTGGTTTCAATCCATAAAAATGGAGGCGTCCCAAGGTCTTCTGGCTGAATTTCGGGTCACAGTACAAAGTAACTATTCTGTCAATGCAAAAATTGCCTTTTGTAGTTGTTTGGCACCATTTCTAAATCATAAAGACATGAATGGAATTGAAAATTGCTGCACGGATGTCTTCTGAACCGTGGAATTTCGTTCCGTTCGGCGTATTCTCTCTAGCCAGAGGGAACTGTCGTGTAACCAAGGTACGTTGGCGACGCAACACACGTCGCTTGCCCCGCCGCGGTAGTCTAGTGGCTAAGGTACTCGGCTGCTGACCCGCAGGTCGCGGGTTCAAATCCCGGCTGCGGCGGCTGCATTTCCGATGGAGGCGGAAATGTTGTAGGCCCGTGTGCTCAGATTTGGGTGCACGTTAAAGAACCCCAGGTGGTCAAATTTTCCGGAGCCCTCCACTACGGTGTCTCTCATAATCATATAGTGGTTTTGGGACGTTAAACCCCACATGTCAATCAATCAATCAATAAATAAATAAATAAATAAATAAATAAATCAACACACGTCGCTTCTCGCCTACGCACACCTGTTCCGGACAAAGTGGCGAGCACCTTACACCCACCCAACACACTGAGCGGACAAACAGTACCGAGATTCCCGCGGAAGAGCGCGCCGGTAAGTTGGAACGCTAGGACGAAAGAGATCGGCTGTAACTGTTCCGAGAAGCGCACCTCATCGCCAGCGCGATTGATCGAAGCGCTCTTCTTTCGGGCGAAGTTGGGGCCACGGGTGAAGGGGATGGGACGGATCCTCTCCCGGGCTCCCTTCGCGACAGTTGATTGTCCCTCCCCAGCCAGAAAAGCAGCCCCTGTCTGCGAGCAGGGCAGGCTACCGCCGAACCTGGAAAGACGGGAGCTTATAGAGGTCCACGTCCACCGCGTCTCTCTTCCTTTTTGTGCATGTTCCGGGAACCCGGCGCCTGACCCGCCGGGTCCCCAACGTCGATGGGTGCGTGGATCGCGGGAGTAGGCGAGCCCTAGCACGCAGCAACGCTTGGTTGGTGGAGAAGTAGTGAGCGGGACTTTGCGTCCCCGAGCGCCGCTAGGCTGTTTCGACATCGCCAGGGGGCGCGGTGCACCGCACCACAACAATCGCGCTCGTGTGACTCACAACATTGTTAGTTGAGAGGGAGTAACCATTACAGAATTTTGCTCATAATAATGAATGGATTACCCGACGACTTCTTATAGACTTCACCGTCTAGCGATGAAGATTTCCAATACACGGTATTGACAAAAGTGGTCGATGAAAAGTGGTTCCACCCTCTAAGTCTAATAAGTGGCCCATCCTTTCACTTCATACTTATGTAAGCATTATGTATTTGTTACGTATCAATTATGTATGCACTATATGTAACGTTACCCATTCTGTGTTAAAATTTTATGCACGATCTGAAGACATTTGCTTTTTGATGCCGTTTTATATCGAGTGTTGTTTATTGTACGGCCCCCTTACGCAATGCTAGATTTACCGAATAAACGATTTGTTTTATTATATGGCACCCTTGTTAATTTGTAGCCTCGATCTTGGTAGCAAAATATAAGTTTATATATTTCAAATTTTAAAAAGAAATTGTAGACCACTTCGCCCTCTCTCCGACTTTTTGTCTTAGCCGAACAATCTCTATATACAAAAGTGGGTGATATTTCTTTGGACAGAGAACTTTTTCACTCACAGGGCTATAAACACACATCTGGGCAGTGCATGTATTTTCCGCAGGCTTGTTTAGATGTTTTGTTTCGGCTGACCTTAGCCACTTAGTTTTATATATATATATATATATTATTTTCTATAAAGGGAACGCATTCACTTAATAGCGTATATAAATTATTTAAAATGTAGGCCACATTCTTTAGAAAAGTTGTTTCACATTGCAATGGCTGCAATGTTTAAGGAATAGGAATTAAGGTTACAGGTTCTACTTAGCGTACCTATGCAGTTGTTCACCTTGTCTACTCCTTCAAAAGTCTCATCTGGCGGTATTCATGTGGTATTTTGAGGATACAGCTTTAATACCGCTGGTGCCATGGCTTATTACGTAAAAACCCCATGGCAATGAAAAACATATATGCTGCACTTGAACAAGTAAATCCCCGTTTAATGTAGGTAGTAGCAATAAGTTCTATATGTCGCCCTTGTTCGAATACGTAATAATTGTTTGCGCTGAAGTGGTTACCTAAAATAAGTTGTAACAGCATGTCATAAGAGGCGGTGCGAAGTTCGACGGGTTGTAACCAAGAAGGATTGGTTGACACTTACAGCAGCTGGCCCAGTAGCTGAGCGTTACGGACTAATTCCATTTCACATGTTCTCTGCCTTGCTGATCAATGCAAGCACACGATTAAATTGTCATCACCGCCATCGACACGAAAATGCATTCGAACCGGTGACCTCCATAGCAGAACACCACCTCTGATGATCATTATCGGCTAGCAAGAGGGTAATGCCTATTCTTTGTCATGCTTCACACAACTGTAAACTTTGACATGGTTTGGCAAACCGTTGAGTCGAAGTTTGGTTGTTCTGAATTTTTTACAAATGCAGATGCATATTCTAAAGCCTATATAACCGTACAAAATGCGCCTGCTGAGAATTAGCTCGACATGAAGGCCGCTGAACATCACAATTTTATAGTATACAAGTACACTCTCTGAAATTACAAAATAACAGAAGAAATTTCGGCATAGTCTTGCTACATAGTATGGAATAAAATACAAATAGGTTCATCACATGATGCACATTGGTAGACAAGGTTGTTAGAAATTATAAAACGCAGAAACTTCATTGAGCGTACTCAACATTATAATCGTCATGGTGGACTTGACAATAGTTACTCGTAAACTGCTGCGCGTAAAAGACGTAGACATGAACATAGTGACACAGACGGAATGATCAGTGTGTCACTGTTTTCGTCTATTTATTCCGCGCGCACAGGAGTTTACGAGTAATGAAAACTTACAAGCGCAGGTTGGTACCGTTGTAAAGTTGATAACAGTGTTACATAGTTCATTATTGTAACGTACGACAACACTTACGATTGAAGAGAATAAAACTGGTCGCGTATGTCGGTGCATCGCTGCAAATGAGGTCTTCTACCAGCCTTCTTTCGTGCATAGGGTCGCATTTTCAGCGCGCCATAAGAAATAATATAGGGTATTTAGAATGACGTATTTATGTATTAGGTAGTAAAGAAACACACTATCTAGTACTTACGTATTGATGTTACGCGTCAGATATGCGTAATATTCGCTTTTCGATCGACAATGTTTACAAGTATGAACGCCACCAGTTCAACACTGCGGGAAGTGCTTAAACTTTGGCCAGGGGCTGAATCGTTTCGCGGACAGACAGGCTGTGTTCCAATTCCTAGACAGCACGTAGAAAGTCTACGTAGACTGCTTAGAAGACAGCACCGAGCCCACACTGTCCGAGAATTGGAACACTTCTAGACGGCTTTAACACGACGATGCGCCACCTGACGCCGACAAGAAAAAGCTAAAATAAACAAACGTAACAGTTGTATTGTCTGGCTTATTTCGCGTTGAAATCAAAAACAAATAAACGTTACTCAGATTGAGCGGCTGGAAAAGCGTCTGCTTGTGCGCAGACGGCCATTCCAGCGAGATTTGATCTATCTGAGCGATTCGCTGAGCCGCCATTTTTTTAGACAGCACAGTAGCCTGCATCGTATTTGTCTACGATGCGGTCTGTTTTGCCGGCTACATGAGAATTGGAATGGGACTTAAGATGGCCGCCGTCCGTTTAGCTCTCTATTTAGCCGTCTACGGTGAGTATTGGAACACGACCACAGACAGACTGTCTGTCCGTCTGACAGACCAAAATTTCTGCATTCTGCGAGTATTCAGTGAAAGACTATCATCAAAAAAAAAAAGGGGGGGGGGGTGAGGGTGGCATCATCCACCATTCCGAGAATCATGGGACGTCGCCGAACACTTTGAGTAGCGAGTATCGCAAGCGGAGGCGGTGGCTGCGTCACCGGGAGGAAAACGAGGGGCAACTTCCTGTTAGCGTGCGCCCGACGCGCAAACAGCATTCCGCGATTGCTACGCGTCGCGCCACACTGCTCTGGCACACTCTCTCGCTTTTCGTTTCGGAGGCCGTCTTGGCTGCGACCGCTAGTCGGCGGCACGAGCGAGGGCTGTGTCCCGCGAACCCCTTTCAATCAATCAATCAATCAATCAATCAATCATCAATCAATCAATCAATCAATCATCAACAATCAATCAATCATCAATCAATCAATCATCAATCAATGTTTCTTTATTAGCATCAGAAGTGTACATTGTGAGTAAGTATGCAGGAGGAGGTCCCAAGGTAGTAAACCGCAGGCGGGACCTCCTATGTTATTACAATGAAAAAGCTAAAATATGAATAACGAAAGAGCAAGTCACGGAACATTTCGAACTCTTTTTTTATACAAACAAAGCAAGATATCAAAACTTAACAAAATCTAGCAGTTATACGTTTAATAGAGACTTTTTCGATTTCCTCTTAAAAACATGAATGTGCATTAAGTCTTTCACATCATGTGATAAAGCATTCCATAATGAAATTGATGAAAAAACAATGCTCATTTTCCCATAATTAGTGCAAACTTTAGGTAATAACATGTTATGGGCGACCGCGAATCTAGTATTATTGGAATTATCCAACAAGGTAATAGGAAAGATGTCGATAGTGAGGATACGTTGGTTCATTAAGTGTCGCTTTTGCAGTGTCCTTTTCCGCTGGCGTGAACTTTTTGATTATTTTCGGTTGTGTTATGACCAGGTCGCGACCCAGAGCCGTGAGTGACGTGCCGACAGGCAGGAAATCTACAGCGTGTGCTTTGGCTTGAAGGGACACTAAAGGCGAAAGAGTGATTTGTATTCGATTGATAGATTGCACTACGATAACTCTTGTCTTTCTATCTACTTCCGTAGGTTTTTAGAAACCAAAATGAAGGTTCTCAAGTTTCGCACCAAAATCGCTATGCGTTATGTCACGGTTTCAGAGATTCATTAACTAAAACGTAAACTTCCAAACAGATATTATGCTATGTCTATAACTGCCGTAGAGGACAAATACTTCGTTTGTACAAATTAGGTACCTCGTATAACACAATGTATGCAGTGAAAATCTGACGAGGCGACGTTTGGCGCGGGAAATTCAAGTGTCGTCGATTCATCTTTTTCGTATTTCTTGTTTTTGTTCTCGTTTCTTTTGTCTTTTTTTGCTTTTTAGGTGTGTTTTGACTGCGGGCGGGGGGGGGGGGGTTCCGGAATTGTGACAAAGCAACTAACTTCTTTCTCACAATTAACTAATACGGGAAAAATTGTTTTTCTCTTTCGATTCCCTTCAGGTGTTTCGAAATGTGGGTGGCGATATCAGATGATTGCAACTCAGAGCCGTAAGTGCTGCGTTTTCAGGCAGGCGATATACAGGGCCGTGTTATTTCCCTTGGTGGGACACTCACATACAAACCCGAGAAAAGATACTCGCAAGAGGTCCCAAAAAGACGCTGGCGTATTTGTTATACTAACTTTTCTAAAGTGAGTTTCGGTTTCGTTTTCGAGAAGTCTATCGCTCAGTGGTGTCGCGATGAAGACGGTTATCGCGCGGTAGTAGCCATAGGGTTTCTTAAAATTAACTAGAGGGGACTCTGGCACTGCGATCATTCAGCGACCACGGGAATGATGGGCAGTACAAATATTTGCCTAGTCTTCGTACTTGCGGGTGGCAAATCGTACTTGTGGCTTCGTTTATTGCTGTGTTTCGGTTTTGTTTTGAAAGAAAGATTGAACCCTTTTGAACTTTGTAACACGATTTGGAAAAGTAAGTCTAAAAGAATAATACCCCTGTCACACGGCCACCACCAAACTCCGTTGAACACCGTCAACGTAAATCTCCCCTAGGGAGTTCGACGGAGAAGGAGTTGTGGCAGTGTCACACGGCAATGACAAGGTTGTAACAGTTGCCGCAAAGGGGCTCAGCTGCCGCTGTTTGATTTTCGGAAAAGCAGTGTAATATCATCTCTAGTAATTTTTTGTGAATCCTTGTTGTGCGGTTTTTATAAAAAAGCACTATTAAGTAAGTATGCGACTAACAAACTATTAAAAGTAATTTGAAATAAAAACGCATTTGCTAAATGTAGCAATGCTGCTAGTGACGCTGGCCACATTGTGCTTTTAGTTGTTTTGTTGCCTGTGTACATGCCTGGTACGAAAGTTCTTATGCTTCCTTGCCTCGTGAGCGCACATTTTGTGTTCTTCAGCCATGAGTGACACAGCGGACGACGTGAGGAAGAAATGCGATATTGCGCTGGTAATGACGTTGATCGGCTGGCGCCGGCCGGCCCGACTCGCGAGGCACGGTGGGTAAGGCATCGGTGTTGAGAGTAAGTGAACTCTGGCGGGCGTAAATATTGTAAACAAACACGCGTTGTGAAGGAGTACTACAACGAAATAATGTTTAATATTGCTAAAATGTATTATTCTTTCACTGCAGCAACTTCGTGCTCGAAATTTTTCTCTGACCTTTAGACTGCTGGGGACGAGAGTACCTCGTTTTGCTGCGAAGGGAGATCTTCGAACGTCCTTTGCGAAATGCTCCGTTTATCTTTGTTGTCGCATCTTCGTTGTCGTAAGGACGAGGGAGTTAAACGGTGTTCATGGGTGGCCGTGTGACAGGGGTATTAGATGGTGAAGCGCAACTGCTGAACATTTGCTAATATTTGTTTCGTGAGAAAACAGCTCCAAGCCACACGAACACGCACGGAGCCAAAAGCAGGCCAGAAGTACAAATATTAGACGAATGTGTGTACTACCCATCATTCCCATGCTCGCTGAAGCGCCGTGCGTTGCAGCCCCCATAGACACTAGCGCCAGAGTTCCCTCGAGTGTATATTAGAAAACTCTATCGTAGTAGTGCACAGCAGACATTTTAAGGCCCGCTGCACACGTCTTGGTAGCCTGGTCATCCTTTTGTGCGCTGCTACTCGCTGGGAGAACTGGTATGTCAGCATAGCACGAGACCGAGCTAGTCGATGGGAGTTCGAAAGCATACCATTCTGCTTCTTCCCTTAATCTGTTTTGTTTTTTAATCGTGATGCTACGACACAGTACACCCTCCTGCGAAACTGAACACAAGTAATCTTTAAACAAGCTTTTATGACAAATTATTTCGGTCTCTCGTATTTTCATAGCATTGGGCCCCCGGGATTTTACGTAACACTGTAAACGAATGGTCTCCAGTATCGTGTACTCCTTCGAGCACTTGTGGCGTTCACGCTGGAAAAACACTGAGCTTGCAAGCAGGGCTCAATAGGGAAATACAGAAATAAAGAGAGTGCCTTGTATCCGGGTTCGCACGATGAACACGGTGTGAATTGACTCAAGCTCGGTTATTGCTAATTTGCGTCGCTGCGTCCCCCATTAGTAGGTATAGTATGAGCGCTCCGTATATCCAAAGCCGGTGAACATGACGGAAAGAAATAACTGGCGGACATCACTGTCACTAATGGCTGAAGTCAACCTATAGGCGGCCCAACACGTGATCGTAACGCCAACGCGGTCGGTCAGTTGTGTAGTGCTGCTGCAATGCGGCCAAGCTTCCGGAAAGCAACCTGCATACCAGGGAGGCAAATGTTGATTGAATGTAACGTGTTGAATAACTTTGCGAGCAGAAAAATGGTTAAGGAAATCGGTTTGATGGGGAGTTGCTTTGCCAATGCTAATTGCGCCAAAAATTGTTGCCTCCAAGGCTACTTCTTATTTCCATACGAGTGAGTCGCTGTTCCACTGCGGAACAAAAGAAGTGCAATGCCTTCAAGGCTATTACTTATCTCCAAGAGAGTGAGCCGCTGTTCTAATGTGCAACAAAAGAAGTGGAATGGGCCAAGAAGCTCGTTTGTTCTTGTAAATTAGGTTGTTCCATTGAATTTACCGAGGAAGTTGAAGAATTGTCACCGTGGCGGGAACCCTGCATATTCAAGGTATTGGTGTCTTTCCAATTAATTTTTTTTTGGTAAAGTTCACAAGCAGTAAGTTGGCCATACAATGTTATTCAAGGGACGCTCAATAGGTTCACTACCTCATTGTCCAATGCTTAACTAAAATAAAAATATTGAGGGTCTTCGATTGGAACTTTGGAAAACTGTTTTGTATCCCGTTTTTACTCGCCAACTCTGTACCCTTCTAGCAGGTCTCACATTTTCTTTCAATATCATGCACGTATTGGGGATCATGCCCTTCAATTCTTGTCTCATCCTTATCACTGGCTTATTTAGAACATTGAAAAGGAACGGCACTTATCACAAATGTTTGCTCACGGAAAAGACTGATTTTTTTTAGTTCTAGCTGAATATTTCTCCTTTGTGCATTTTTAAGGAGTCCAACTGGCCACCAGGAATGGTGAGCCACACCTATAATATCACGCAGGGAAAGATACCGACGTTGTGCCCCTCATACAACGTCCCTTAATTGTTTATTGAGACGCTGGACAATTAACTTAGTTCAATCATTTCTTTGAGCGATATCTAGTACTTCTGTGTAGCTCATTTCTTCGTTGCTTGTAAGATAAAGAATTTTCTACGGATTTTAGGGCTTGCATCCTGCGCTCAACGTCCATAAGAAATGTAGTGCAGTAGTTAGTACAAGTCGGTTGCTCGTACGACGTCAAGTGCGAACGGAGCCGAGTTTCACTCACCTTAGTGCCTAACCTACTTTGCTCGGCCAAGCTATCTTGGGAGAGAGAGTCGAAGTTTGGGCGAGGCATGCCGAGGTGTGAAGCATGAAAGTAACCAGTCTATGTGTGGTGTGTGCTGTTTTGTGCACTCTCGTCTTGTGCCACTGTGCCAACTGTGAACAAGGTCACGGCACTCTGCAGTGTGCTTTGAGGAGACCGGGTGGTAGTTCCTTTACTCAGAAGAGCTTGGCTGCTTGGTCTTGAAGTGCATCAACCCCGAAAGCCACGCAAGACGACATCGCTGAGCGACCGCGCGCAAAACCCTGCCCTGTGTGTGTGGTGTGCAATGTATTTTTCCTCTCTTTTACTCCCTTGTTCCCCTTTTCCCACGTGTAGGATGGAAAACTGCACGTTGTCCGTTTTATCTTCTACCTTTCTTATATGATTTCCCTCTCTGTGTACACTCTCGAAATTTTGCGATGTTTCATGGCAACCAGAGAAGGTGGGAGTTGATTTGAGAGCCATTAATAGGCGACAGCTTTAAAGTGCACGGTGTCACTGGGTAGTAGCGGCGCCATGTTAGGACCACTGCAGTCCGTATGAAAGTCAGCAAAGAAGCCCCGTCAAATAGCCCGAAATGTTCCATGACAGTGACTGAAAAGAAGAATGTGAAACACTTAACTTTTTCCCTCTTCGTCTATTTCAACTGGTCTTGCTAGAAAAATCGACGTATTTTATGCTTCAATCGTAGGATAGTTCTACAAAAGCTAAATTTCGAAATGGAAACTTTGTTTCGCCAATATCAGCTGACATGTCCGAGAAGTGCAACAACCCTCATTTTTTTTTCTAAAGTTGCACAGCGTTACCACTATACAGTTTTATTTGAACATAAATGATTTCTTGGGAGCTGGAGCCTTGAGCACTGTTATTTCGAGCACTGCCTAACTCACCATCTTGTTGAAGTGTCATTTATCATATCGAGCGGTTGCGTGCTCTCCGATTGGCTGAAAACAATAAACCAACCCGCAGGTCGCGGGTTCGAATCGCGGCGGCTGAATTTCCGATGGAGGCGGAAATGTTGTAGGCCCGCGTGCTCAGATTTGGGTGCACGTCAAAGAACCCCAGGTGGTCGAAATTTCCGGAGCCCTCCACTACGGCGTCTCTTATAATCATATGGTGGTTTTGGGACGTTAAACCCCACATATCAATCAATCAAAACAATGAACCAATGAGCATAGCACAGTTCAGAATTGTTAATTGATGCGAATATCCGGGACAACTCCTTGGATTAGCACCACCTGAATAACTGGTTGTGGTAGCTGTTCCATCCTCTCGCAACCAGCCAGAAAAAGTTGTCCAAAAGGCAAAGGTAATAAAATCACATCATGAAAAATCCACGAGCATGTATACTTCGCTCAGCGGACATTCAGAAAATAGACGAGTCATGATTCAAGTCCGCAGTTCATTTTTTTTTATTGACAGCGGTAACACGTTTTGTCTCTCACTCAATAAGATATTCTTTTTTGTCATTTTTGTCACCACGACACTTTTTTTTTCACGTGGCACGCTTTTTTTTAATCAACAGTAACAATATATGGCAAAAAAAAAGATGGCGTGGCTTCAGAGTTTCTTTCTGTGCATTTTCACAGCTCGAGAAATCTATAAAGGGAGAGACTAAATAGGAGACGGTACAGAATCAACACCCGTTCAGTTGAAGCAAACAGAATTGTCGGACAATGTGTGATGAAACGAAAAATGAAACGCGGCAAAGAGAAACCCAAATCGCGAAGGGAGATCGGAAAGGAAGAGCAAGATCATGTGTGGCTTTAAAGTTGAGTGTCTGCGCGTTCGTGTTGAGTGTGTGTGTTTGACGTATATATTTTTACATGTATATTATAATATATTACACTTTATTAACATCGCGCTCGCTTAAATATATTTATAATATATTCTCCTTCATTTTTTTTACTGCGTCTTATTCGTCCTGTAGCACATTTCTGTATATATATAATATATTTATATATTGTATATACAATATAAATCTATTCTCTCCACGCACCTCCGCTACGAGTTTCTTTGTCGCCACCTGCCGCGAGTTTTTCGTTCAACAAAAAAGAAATCCACCTTCACGCTGTCAACTGGAGGAACCGGACCGCTAGGAACGCATCGGTTGCTTGCCCCCTTGTGCCTTTCGCTTCTCGATCGTATCTCTGGATAACTTTCGACCTGACGTCGATTGTCCTTCCTCAAGCTCGCATGTTTCGTACCTTCAGCGCAGACTAAACTATTTCGTCCAGCGTTTGACGTCTTGAGCCGAGCGAGTCGCAGAGAAGTGCTGAACGAATCTGACCATTTTAAGAAATAACCTAAGTTCGAAGACTGCAAAAAAAGAACAGAAATACGTTGTGCCGCCAAATGGGATATCCCCAGTTTGACGTAGTACATGACGAAAAACCCCGTAGAGTGCATGCTGTCATTTATACTCCTCCTAGCCCGCTGCTAAAATCGCACCGTCCGTTGTATCGGGAGCGGTGTAGACAGGCAAGGTTTGGTACAACGACAATGTGGCGATTGCTTGAGCGACGCGGGAGCGAGTGCACGACTGGCTAGTGAGCAAATGCGAACGGAACACAGCCCTTGACGTGAGCGACTTCCGGGAGAAATTTTGTGTTTGAGCGTCTGAAGCGCTGGCTGGGCTTACTCGTCTGAAGCGCTGGCTGGGCTTACTGGTGTTATCGCTGAGCGATCATGGATAGGCGCTGCGGGGTGCGAAAACATCGCATGTACGAATTTGTTCGGAGCAATGTCGCTTTGGGCGACCAGAGCCAGGCTTGACGGCCGAATCAGATGCGGTGTACCGGCGATCCACCATGCATATGTCGATTTCAGCGTAAGTTCGTGGTGGCTTTTTTTTTCCGCACTGCCTACAGGAAGGGACGCTCAAGGAGTGGATAGTAAGGGGAGCATGTCGTCGCCTGGATACCTTGTTCAGTGTTAACTAAATCCTCTTTGTTTGGGCGTACGAGATTCACTGTAAACTCTCATCTTTCCCCCCTTGTTGCAACAACCTTTACGTATCTCGCCTGGCGCCCCGGGTCCTCCCGTATGACACGCGCATGACACATCGCCCGGCATGTTTACCTCTCTAGCAACGACACTCCGCCAGCCGGCCACTGACTTCTGACGTGCCTCGAAAACCAGGCAGCAGCGCCTCTGCCGCAGAACTTAGTGATACAATCGGATACAACCAACGTCCTAGCTGACTGATGTAACTGAGCTGCTGTTAAACGGTGACGAATAGCTGGTCACTGTCGCCATATCGCATGCAATAATGCTACCGGGAAAATTTTTGAAAGAACAGTCTCGCCGTAGCTGATACCATCAATTATTCCTTCACGAAGTGCACAGACGCTTTACACATATCCGAACCACGCTGCACAGGCGGCCTCCAAAGTCTAGTGTAGAGATCTACCTGCAACGTGATGTGCGCTAGGCAAAAACGTTATCAAGAGTTAAAACGGCGATTCCCGGGCCACTTTAGATGTCCGGCTGAATATAACGAGCGTGCGGATGGTTCGAGGAGAGGCGGATAAGCGCAGCGTTGCGCGCATTGATGATCGTTCACACGCTTGTTTTTTTGATGCACTTGAGATCATTGTGTTCAGGTGGACCCTGGCGCGAGACACCGCCTTGCGAGGTTTCATCTGCGCAGGCGCTGTAGAAGTCTAAAACAGCGCTGCTCGCGCGCTTGTCTCGAAATCGCAGAATGCTCGAAGGCGCTCTACTACTATGTTACGAAACGTAACAGTATCCCCTCACTCACACAACTTTGTCTATCCCTCCTTCATCTGTCCACGTCTCCGAGCTCAAAGGCACTTCCTCATGACGCTTACGCCGCTCCCCATATTCCCTACGTATTGAACTCCAATTTAGTTTCAGTCCGGGCACTCGTCGCTTTAGATTTCTAAGTCGTTCTTCGGTGTGTGCCCACTACCTGATATCGCAGTACAATGTTGTCCAGCTAATAAAGAGAAGAGCACATTCAGAATACGAAGCGTGTGACATTTGCTAGCATGGCGAGCTTTCGGCGTACAAAAATGGCTGAAACCTCCAAAACAGTCTCTGAATTAGTGTCTGCGACGCTAAAATACACAACCTTTACAACCAGATGAGAATTGCTTCAAGCTAAGCGTAGCGACGGCGAATGAATGAAACATGTCAATGAAAGACTTCGCAAAAACAACCTAGTCAAGTCCCCGTGAACGAAACAGCGCTCCAGCTAGGACCAAGCCCTTTTTCGGTAGTTTCACTTCTGGCTTGCTGTCTTAAGGGTCATTTTGTCTGCTGTTAAGCCAGGCAACTCCAGTAATCTGCATTTAAAATTTGTGACCCGAAAGCTCCGTTCGTATGCCCGATTCACGAATGATTCCACTGGGAGTGGGGGACTTCCACAGATACGTTCGATGTGAACGCAAACTTCTAAGAACTGTGCTACGAGGAGGCTAGATGGTGGCATTATAGCCAACCACGCGGTGCTGGGAATCGAACATAAAGGGGCAGCCTTATCTTACACGACCAAAATCCTTCCTAGCTAACCCAACTTAGATAAGAAAAGCTAAACGGGTCAGGTATATCCCGTAACTCTCGAGTAAGCGCGGTTTGTATTGCCCTCAACGGAGATGTATCATGTAATAACCGAGGCGCCCACATTTTATTGCGATAACTACTTGTACACGGGCGGCGATGCCAATAGTGCGTGCAGCAACATTATTGCTCTCGCAAGAAGCGTTTTTTTCTCTACTTCTTCAGGCGCATTGATTGAAAGCTTTGATTTCGCATCATGCAGAGACAGCAAAAGTACGACAGACTGGAGCTGCTTGATCAGAAAGCGTGCGTGTGTGTGTGTTTGTGTGTTAGCCTTTTTCGTTACCTAATAAAGTTCGTGGCTCTCAAGGGAGTGTGGTTAAACTGCGGTGCTGCCTGTAGGGGACGAGTTTTTACCTCCCTGCCTTCCCTGGCGAGACACTGAAATCTGGGGCTGGCGCTGTGTGTCTTGAAAGTGCGACAGTAACACCAGCGGTGGCGAGAACGAGCTCTTTCGAGTCGTTCGCCGAGGTATAGCCCGGGCTGCGCGACGGTAAACGGCGAATGGCGGCGCTGTCGTCGCGTCTCGTTGAAACGGGCGTGCGTCATTGGTGGGGGACTCTGAAAAGCGTGATTTCCGACATCAGTGCCACCTATCTTCCTTCATGTCGGGCGCTACACGCAACGGAGAGCTGTTACACAGTCACCGTAAGCGGCCTTGCCTCCTCGTGTTGACATAAGCGAACCTACAGATGAAGCAGGACGTCTGGCGTGCTCGAAGACATTGTCGAGGCTGAATGCTGCGTTCCCGAACGGAAAGCAGACTGGAGCACAAGGGATAGCGGTGGTCACTGTCCGGCCAGCTGTCGGGAGGCCGTCACTTGTGTATGTGGGAAGCCGTGGGAACGTTCTTTACCGATCAATTTAACGTAGTTGGCACTGCATTCACTTCAAATACCCGACTCCGCTAGGAGCCGCCGCGTACATTAAATCATTTAAGTAAACAAGAACAACAAATGTGAGCAAATATCCTAGCACTGACTGCCTGTCTCAGGTATATCAACAACGTAGCGTTGACTAACATAGCGGGAAAGCTTAAAAATTAGCCACATAAAGAGCGGGGGAAAAAGAGTCGCGACAAATAAAAAAAAATTGCCTCTGCAATTACAGATCGCAAATGAGATACAAAGCATTGCACCATGGTGTGATTATCGTGCACCTGTAACTGACCGGACAAGTCTGTGTGACTTGCGTATAGTCGACAGCTTCAGTTAGATTATTCCTAAAATTTGTACGAACGTTCAATTTTTTTTTCATAGCTTAGTGAAGAAAACGAAAAATGTGGCGCTGACTCCTCCTCGAAGAAAAGTGTAAGCGACCGTTTTTTTTTTTACCGACTACATCGCGTAAAACCAAAGTTGGAAAGACGCAGTAAAATTCGTGTTAATGGTTCAGTTTGTGGGTTCGGTGTTCCTCGTTTTTTGTTTTTTTTTTTTTTTGCTGCCACAGTTTTTGCCTGCCTCTAATGAAGAGCATCGTGATGCCGTGTCTCCATGCCGCATCGTATAACAATGCAATCTCCCCGATGAAGCTTAATTTTGGCGCAAATAAATGAGCGTGAAATAAACACGCGAGAAACTTCTCTGTGTGGTCCGCGTAAAAAAATGATGATGAGCACGAAAGTTTTTCGAGGTGAAGGTTCAGTTCGTCTCCATAGGATTTCGTATATAATCAATATTTAACTTGAGCTGTCGCGGGGGGGGGGGGGGGTAATAAAAGAAAAAAAAAACACATCATAGTAAAACAGGCTGGCCAGCTTTCACAGTGCACAACCTGCCAAATCTCGAAAAGACACTCCTCAACCTCCGTTTTGGGTAAACTCAATAGAGAGCATATATTGGAAGCCCTCAATAGACACTCCATGTTCCCAATTTTGAAAATGCTTTGACAGAAGATTCCCGCCTAAGTTTTTTAATTAAGCCTAATGTGGCTGCGCACCAACGAATTGTTCAACACACTTTAGGCTATCTTTTGTCCCATATTAGCATTGACAGCATCATCAAAGTCGCACTGTCCACCTTTACAAACTACCATTCATTTATTCTTTCTAAACCAAATTTTGAAAATTGTGATGAAACCGAAAAATTTATTTTGGGACTCGTCAGGACACACGTCGATAGAAAGCAGAACGAGAAGTTATTAGAAGCATTTCGAGAGTTGGCAGCGCTTTTCTACAGCGCCGAGCCTGCCTTAACACAATCATACGAACAGTGCGAAACCTCGCGTACGGTCACATACACACGTACTACATATATACAAGGCGATTTCGTACGGCCACGTTTTTGGAAACAACGAATGATTGCCGGGGGCAAAAAAATCAATAAAACAAGTGAACGCGCGCACAGATATATACACATGTGAATAATACTTTGCCGAAGAGAGCAAACATGCACAATGGTGACATAAGAATGATAATACTCTTCTCTATCGGCAAAAGCACAACAAGGATACTAAATAAAAAGAATGTGTGGCAAGATTGCGGCATAAAAATTAAAAAAAAACATCATACAATATGTACAACACCACCAAATGTTGCCGTTTGGTCGCTGCTGTTGGCAATGGAGCGCAATAACGCAGTGCCTTTTTTTTTCTTTTGCTTTAAAAGTTGCGTGGTCCGAGAGAGTTCATGCGTCCTATCACAGTTAAACGGGGTTTGTTTTCTTTTTTCTATCACAAACACAATAAAATGTCCCCAAGTCGAGTTTCCGCAGTTGCCAGGTTTCTCGTGATCTCGAGCGAAACTTTTCGCACTGCACTACAAGTGGGGAAGCAAGGATGCACTTGTTATACCTCTCCTCCGTTCGTATCGTGGCCAATCCAAGAAAAGGGAAAAAAAAAAACAGTTTCGGGGAGTGCCGACTGATCACGTGTATGACTCCCTTTAAGGAGGCTCGCTAACTCTTTTAGGGGTGTCTCGCTCTGCGACGAGATCGCAGTGATTTCGAGAGTGAGTGTTCACGTCACGTTAAGGAGTAACGTATACGTGAAGCGCTATTTTCTTTTCCTGGAGTTTGGGGTCCAATTAGTCCTCGTCTTTAACAAAACAGAAATAACTTTCGGGCTGTCCTCATTCGGAACTCTCCGTGCACACAGAAAGGACTCTTACAGTTAGCTCCAGGGAATGTTCCACACGTCTACAAGTGTGCATCCTTCATGAAATAAACTGAAACGGTGATGACTTCAGGAGGTTCCACGCAGTAACCTGTGCACATTGTTTTTTCTGTTCTTCCCAGTACAGCATGCAGTGCTGTTGTGCTCGACCGACAATAGCTGCTTACCCGACTTTCCCTACCCTCTCCCACCCAACCATCTTTTTTTATACTTTTTTTCTCGCCCCTGGCAGAGTCCACGCGGAAGCTCGGACGACGCAACTCTCGTGTAAGCTGAACGTGCAACCAACGGCAGGCATGCAAAGGCTACTCAGAATGCGCACGCAAGCTTCGGAGACACACGATAGATGGCGCTGGCTTCTGAATGGTAAGTCACACGCGCTTGTTATTGTATAAGGCCGCGGAAAGAACGCATTTCGCACCCCAAAAAAAATAATAAAGACGAATACTGGACGACGATGGTGCGCATAGGAGAGCGCGCAAGGAGTCAGGAGGGTGTCACTTCTTCCACCCGTCTCGGAAGACACAAAGCGTGCCATCCGAGGGACTACCCGTAGATCACTCATCTGTGCTCCCAGATTGTCACCGACGCCCCCCGAGAGACCGCGTATCGTGGCAAACACTTGCGTGACCTGCTGATTGTGGAACAGAAGCTGATAAGCGAAAATTCCGGGCGATGCTCGGGGGCAGCGTCTTCGTAACCTAATAGCACGTCTTGCGGAGCACCTGTCCGGTTGACATCCAGCTAGCTGCGATGCAGCACTTTAACGCGTTAACTGCGGATACACTTGGAGACGGTCACTTGAGGTCGGTCTAAACAAGTTCAAACGAACTGTTTTAAAGCTCGTTTACATATTGCTTACATTCGGCGTTCTATGTCTGTTGGAATGTAACAGCACAACTCGGCGAGCCGAGAGCGGTTGCTGTTTTCGTAACCACTGTTTTGTCACCAATGCGAGTCTCATTTACAGCAGGTGCTCCAGAGTGACACGAAATAAGCACGCAGTAAATTATTGAAGTAATAAAAGAACACCGAGCGATAAGGATGGCTCGGAAGCCAGCACCACATTTAGTCGCGTAAGAGGAAATGGCGCGCGTAGAGCGAGAAAAAAACAATCAACGAAAGACGGCGGCAGCCAAGGCGCAAGCCCGCCGCGCGAAATTGGAAAGCCCAACCGCCGAGACGCGGCACAACACTCGCGAGAGGTCTAGGAGACCGACGAGTGCCTCTGAGACACGCGAAGAGAAAAGCGGAGCGAAGGAGGACAAGGAGAAAAAGAGGTTTGCGGGCGACGTCTCTGCCGAACGTCGCGCCATTTCTTTTGCTGCGGCGGTCGTCGCTCTCCTCGCAACCTACGATGCGAGAGCCCGGTTTTTCGGGGTTATGTGCAAAAAAAAAAGAACATAAGAAGAAGCAGTCGGCCCGATTCGAAGAGAGAGGCGGTGGGTATACCCTTGCCGTGGCCAGTAGTAGTTGGTGCCACTGCATACTCCTCGCCCCCTCGGCGTTTCTGCTCCATCCGTTTTCGTTTACAAATGGGAATGTGCCGGATCCGTTCCGCACCACTGTTTCAACTTGTCATGTCTTTTAATTTCTTGCTCACTGCTTGAAAAACGAGCATTTGTTATAACATCCATGCGACATGAATGAGCTTCGGCGAATATTTTACCAACGCGACCTTTAAACTAACTTGTTGCTGTGACGCCACTTCGGCAAGTTTTTCTGACGTAAAGTGGAGCTTATACCATAGTACAAAAGCATACGATGGCGGACCACCGATGCGTGAGTAGAGACTAGGTGGCGTACAGCGTGATAGAAACCCGTTACTTGATTCAAGAAGACCTATGCAGCACGAGGGCGCTGTTAGAGAACTCGTCGCCTGCGTACAATCCCCAGAGGCACCCGTCGCCCGGTCGTATCATGCTAGTCCGGTTGATGAGCCATAAGAGGTCACAAGACGCGTTCGAATCTTTGACCAACCCTGCCTCTCGATCCTGTGAATTACATTTGAAAGCAGCTATATCACCAGCTTAGTAAGCCCTCATCCGTTCTCGGATTGAGCCGGATGACCTACGACCGACCCGACCACGACGAGCAAGGTACTCCTTGCAGAAGCAGCATACGGCCCCGCAGAGACACTATGAGCTGTCAGCGACTCTTTGGCAACGTGAATGTCGGCACTCTTTAGATGATGATTCAGCGCGATATAGTCCACTCGCTTCCCTCCAACGCTTCTTTCTCGACTGTCCTATGTACACAAAGCAAGCGCTGTCCTCAGGAGAGCGTTAGGAGCAAGAGGCTATAGAAGACGAGAAAAGGCCTCTCCGAAAACGACGACCAACCGCACTCAACCGATGGTGGTGTTCCCCCCTCAGGACATGACGGTGGCGACGTGGTCCTCGGCTGAGCACATCAGTCCCTTGTAGCCGAAACTGACCTGCTGGCCCGAAGAGGCCACCAGCTGACAGGTGGCGGCCGACGGCGACGCGGCCGTGGTAGTGACCACGCAGTCGGCCGCCTGTTGCTGAGACGCGGCCAGCGACCGCATCAGGTCCTCGGCGCTGACCGGCGCAAGCTTGACATGCGGCGGCGATAGGGGCGAGAGCAGGTCGAAGTCGTACAGGGACAGGTCGATATCACCGAAGATCTCGTCACTGCTGCTGCTCGCGCCACTGCTGTTGCTGTTGCTGGCCAGCGACGACGAGGAAGAGGAAGGACTCGTCTGCAGTACCGAGGAAGAGGCTGACGAGGAAGTGACCACCAATGGCGGCAGCGGGAGAGTTGTGAGCCGGCAGCAGGGTGTAGAGAGGCGCGGAACCGTTGCCGCCGCCGTTGCCGCACCCGGGGTCGGCGATGCCGCACGCCGACGCCGAGGACACGGGTTCGGCCACCGTGGGTGCCGGCGGTGTGGCGGGAGCGCCGCTGCCGAAGTTGAGCACCGAGCTCCAGTTCAGGCTCGGTAACCGGTCCTCGTCGGTCCACATGGGCGTGGGGGGTGGCCCGGAAACCGGAGGCTCGGCAGGAGACCGGACAAAGGGCGTCAAGCGACCGCTGTCTCCAGGAGGAGGGCACGACCGATCGTAGTCGTCGCCGTAGCCGCCATTGTGGAAGGGCGTCGCGGCGCCGTACGGCTGGTGCGGCAACAGGTGGTGGTGACCATTGCCGAGCCCTCCATTGGGACTGGCGCCGTGCATGTGGTGGTGATGGTGGTGGTGAGGCGAGTGGTGGTGGTGATGAGGGTGGTGGGGCGAGGCGGCGGATGCCGTGGGAAGCGTCGCCGGCTCGGGGCACCTGGGTGGCCTCATGTCCCGCTCGAGCGCCCGCAGAGTGTTGCACACGAGCACCGAGCGGAGGAGGCTCGGGTCGGGCGCCTGTCGGAAGCGGGCCAGCTTGCAGATGCTCATGTTGAACACCACGTGCTGGCGGCGCGAATACGACGAGCGGGCGTCCTCGCCCGACGAGCCACCGCCAGTAGTCGAGCTGGCCGACGAGCAGGAGCTGGAAGAGCTCGAGTCTTCCTCCTCTTCATCGTCGTCCTCTTCGTCGAGACCTCCACCAGTCGGAGAAGTCGTCGAGCGAGTGCGCCTTGCGCTTGATTCCACGTGGCTGCGCCTCCGAGAACATGGCGCTCACATGGAAAGGCGGGGCGATGGGAGCTGCTGCACTCTGCACAGAGCGAGAACAGAAAGAAGATAGGACTCCGTTAGCATCGAGCGTTAAACATCGCCGACAACCGGACACATCTGGCAAACGGCCTAAGCCTAAACCCTAAACTTGATCGCACTTTTCCGAAAAAGCTAGCAGGTGCTACACGTGACTCCTGCGCACCGGAAAATGTCAGCACTTGTGCTTTGAAGCTACGGTTTCTCGAGTTCTAGTGGGAACCCGAGGAAAAGGGAAGCATGTCATTGCAAATGTGCTCACACTCCACAGCAGAATATAGCAGCAGCTTCTTCATCTTAACAGTACATAGGAAGGGCCTTGCAGGGACATTACAAAGCATGAATACGCGGCATATTATAGAGCTTAATGTGATTACATTTTTTACGCCACCACATATAACTCATGTCTATATTATTTAAATTGAATTCAAGAGACTTAGTGGCACTGGACATTCACATAATAGTTAATGTAACCCAAGGTACAAGCACCCCATAGTTGCAATCGCGTAATTTCGTCACTGAGTAACCTCTTTCCTTCGATGTGTTGAGAGAGGTTCATATCATTGAAGTTGCTCGGTTTCATAAATGTTACGAGAACTCGAGCTGTGATGAGTACACCAGGACTACAACAGCACAGCTCAGCTCCGTACGTCTGCGGATACGTCGAATACCAGTGCTGAGGTATTATTAACTAGTATAACTCTTGCTAGTGTATTCGTCTTCACCCCATGCTTTCTTCGTCGCACAACTTACTAGCGCAATTTATTGGCTCCAGAAGCTGTTCCAATCAAGCTTGCTTCAACGGGCGGGCGGCAAGCAATGTACGCAGCTGTGATACGCAACGCTGTGGCTGTTTCTGACAGTTTATTGCCGATTCTATTCTCGCACACACTCATCTATGGAAACACTTTCGGCATTAGTAAGCTGCTGCCAAGGCAACAAGCAAGGTGGTGCGAGCGTCCAAACGGGAAAACGAAGCAACCACCGTTACGCGTTCTTTATCGCATCTTCAGAAAAACGCTGGAAGACAACATCCGTTTATACGCATTTCAAAGACAGGTCCGGTGCGCGCATGCGCCAAGCAGGCTGCTGTGAGCAACGCGTCGTCGCCTCCCCGGGCGTGCCAACTCGAATGCGTCCTCCGAAGGGAGCCCGTTTGAAAACTTGGCGCCCTAACGTTGGGTACGTGCCAGGGACGACGACGCGCGGAGTAGAAAAAAAATCATAATGAAAGAGAGGGAAGGCAGCACCGCGCGGAGGTGGTAAAACCAGAATCAGCAAAGGGAGAACCGCCGTATTGGCGGGCTAGAAGACGCAGTTTTTTTCTTTCTTTTTATTTCCGCGACAGGTGCCGCCTCTAGCTCTCCTCCTCTCTCGGGACGGTTTCTTTGTCCTGTTCTTTGTGTCTTTGCGCGCTACGCTGGCTGCACAGTGTGGTTGATGCGACGGCAGCGCCTCCCCTGCATGCGCCGTCTGGCGGCGGAGGTCGCGGTAGGTAGAGCGAAACACTGTGCACGCCGACGACGCCAGGAGTGTGTGGAGAGCGGCAACAATGGGCACCGGTTCGACGCGGCCCGAAATGGGAGCGAGCGCGCACAACTTCGAATCTCGGAGGCCCCAAACCTTCGGACGGCCGCTGGTGCCGACCACGGCAACGCACGCTCGGGTCAGTGAACAATAAGTAACATTAACTTGCACGATATCATCACGAGAAAGAGTGGGAGCTGTCTATGCGTCACTGTTTAAGGCCTCAACATAAATACCACACATAAAAGGCTAGCTAGAGTCAATATCTAACGGAAATATCGTATCAAAGAACAGCTTCTTCCCCAGTTTCCGCGGCACATGAAAAAAGCAAGACCCACAGCAGAAGTACATTATCACTGGGCACGGGCGTCGGCAGGGGGGTAAAAGGAAACTCTTGCACACCCCTCCTTTCCCCCTAGCGATGGAACACGACTCTGCAACACTCAACACCGAAATCCTGGCGACTCCCATGTCATAGGGTGACGGGTATTGTGAAATCTCGTTTGATCAGTATCCTTTCGATAATTGGTTTTCATAAACAAAAAAAACGCCATTTTTCCTCCACCCACATTTTTTAGTACCTGGCACATTAAATAACTATTGTCAACACAAAAGTCAGCTAATACCGCTGCCAAAGCACATCTCCGGGTCTTCTATTTACTGCCTTCGCCGCACGGTCGAGTCTCCGAACGTACCAATAAGCGCCCTGAATTTCGGTCGTGGCAAGCCCTTTGCGTTCATAAGCCGCGCCCAGACGACACAATTCTGTCCGAGCCAGGTGAGACTACTACAGCAGCGGCAGCTGCGGTGACAGCGGGCGCTGACGAGGCATCGGTTGTGCGCCCTAGTGTTCGCTAGAGGTAATTAAAGCCGGACACTCGCGAACCAGAGCTGACAGGCAGCAGCCTCTGAGGGACTGTACTGCACCAGCCTGGCACCGCCTACTGGTCTGTGCAATGACTTATGCTCAGACGTCTCTCTAATTTCGTAGTCTTTTCTATATATATATAAACGCCTAAAATTGTAAAAAAAGCATGTTTGTTTAGGAATGTTACTGTCTGAGAGCACAAAACACGATGATGTTTTCTTTTTCCTCGATGTCTATGTGCTTTCTTCATTATAGAACGTTTGTGCTGCGAAGAGTTTTACGTCACGGCTACTGCTACCCATCCTCATGTCGCCAAATGCCTTTTCAGCGCAACAAGCCGTCTTATTGGCGAGGCACAAGACAACACATTTTACGAACCAAAAGAAACTACCTATATGCTTTTATATAATGCCGCTGAGCGACAGCGTCCAGTATCCCGGCGCCTGCCTGCACATAGATTCTATGTGTCCTTATAGTGCAGACAAAATAAAGTACCATACTGCGCTTTGGTGCCAGGGTTTTCACATAGGCAGGCGCACAACACGACTTGGCCCATCCGGCCCAACCAGTTGTGACCTGTCTCCACAGAAAGGTTCTTCGAATTTACACCAAGATATTCACCATTAAACAAGTACGGGACATGCGTAAACCCCGACGTAAGTCCCGGACGATAACGCCAAATAAAGCCGTTAGCGCTACGGCCGAAAGGTACGGCCCTTTTGCCGCAAACTCGAATGCTGCGGGATTTCTTTTGTGTCTCAACGGGTTAAACATAGATAAAGACAACTATATAAAGCCGCCTAACCATCACTCCCTTCGTACCAACCACAATAAGTGCATCAGACCATTCACGTCACGCTGTGACACTTTTAAACATTCATTCTTCCCGTCAGCAGTGGAAGAGTGGAATAAATTGCCACGTGAATGCGTTAATCTTTCCTGTGCAGATTCATTTGTTCGGAATGTAGAAAGCCTGTTTTATGAAGACTAAAAGCAACTTTTGTTTTTTGATGTTTGTGGGCGCTTCCGAACACACTGATCACTGTAGCCCCTGCCGATACCTCGATGTTTTGTGACCTGTCCATGATTTTGTACAATTGCTTTCATCGTTCAAGTTTTTTTTTTTTTTTCACCATCATCTTGTGATTCTCTTTCTTCCACCACTATGTGCGATATTGCCCGGTTTGTACGCGACTGTGTATATTTATTTGCTCGCCCACCCTGTATGAGCCTGAGGAAGGCTTACAGTATTAAATAAATACATAACTAAATAGATAAATAAATAATCGCGGCGGTACCAGCCTTGTCGGTTTGTGCAGGTTATACGGCCACAAAGGCTTACAACGTCAATTTAAGTCTAAGAACATTCGGACGCAACGCGACTGCTTGCGCACTCGCTTCTTGCTCGGCGGCCGTTGAGCAATGCGCGCTAGGCGCGCGCGACACCGGTTCCGCGAAGCAGGCGTCATGCGAATTGCGCGCCCCCCCCCCCTCACGCCGGTGGCACGCACGCGCAACAACTCCCCAGCCTGTTGCGGACTGCTTGCGACACGTTTGGTGGATGCCAGCGCAGAGTGGCAGTCTCTCTCTGGCGATCGCGTCGGCGCGTTCCGACAAGAGAACCGCCATTTGCCGGCACGATGCGCAAGGTCGCGCTGGCATCGCCACCTCGGTAGCTTTCTACACTTCATGTAGTGGAGTGCTCCAGCCGTTCAGCGTCTAGTGCCCCCGATGGTAGACTAGAGTGATTATAGCAGATTAGTGGTACAGTACTAATGTTACTGCATCTATTAGTATTAGCACATACAAAAACTCTAGCGTAGGGTAGCTAACCTTGGTTAATTGACCTCTTTGTCTTTCCTCTCCATGTTTCTCTCTCCCTCTTCCTAGTGAATAGCAGTGCTATCTGGCGGCGGCTTAGGCGCTTTTCGGCGAAACATCCCCCATTTGCCGGCACCGCCAACACGGTCTCGCTGGCGTCGCCACCTCGGTTTGAGGAGTAGCATCGGCTACCAGGAGCAGCCGATGCTACTCCTGGTAGAGGAGTAGCAGCGGCTCTTCAGCCGCTGCGCGGCCGCTGGCTCGCTCGCAGGGCCGGCTGCCTAGCCTCGTGGTCCTTGAGAGAGAGGTTTCTCCAGCGCCTTGGGCAGCTGCCGTGCGTCCGTCGCGGAGACCTCATTCGCACCGGTCAAACCGGTTCGCAAATAGAAGAAAGAAAAAAAAGGACCGTGGCAGAGGGAAGAATACAGAAGAGAGACGACGGCCCAGCTCACTCTCGCCCCTAACGCACGCCTCCCCGCCCTTTGTTTTTCTCATCCTTCGCCCCTATCCTCTTTCCCCTTCAATTTGAGAGCGCTGTCTTCGAGTTTCGTCCTTTTCTATGCACTCGCAGCAGGTTCCTTTTATTTCATATTTTTGATACTGCAGCGGCTCTCGTTTTAAAGTCCTCGCGCAGGTCGCCAAACAGGCCTCCTGCGATGCGTGCAGTGCTTTTGTTCTGGGGCGATTTCGTCACCTTTCTGGTTTCACTTTTATGCCGTGTGCCGCCTGCAACACCAAGCGCCACCATGATGGTCCACACCAATTGCCACTGCTGATTGATTCAGATCTACAGAAGTCGTTGTTCCTACAGCTCGCCAGAAAGCATAGCGTGAAAAAATAGAAACAAAGAAAAGAGTACAGTCCCTCGCTTTCGCCGCCATGTTTTACAGTCAGCACAACTCCAACTGGACCGATTCTTCCAACAGTCAAGTGCTTCGGTTTTAACATCACAACAGCAAGGTTATAAAAGGAAACGCTTTGACCAGCCTGGTTAACAGGACGATGTCCCTCCTTTTAGTAGAACTCGCTGTAGGGCTAGTTGGTGCATGTCTTCATGAAATATTCAACGTCGCGCCGAAATGAACAACCACACACAGGAAGAAACAAATATAGACACCACAAGCGCTCACTTATAACTGTTTATTACCTGAGCAAACATGCTAATATAAACCCACTCTTCGTCGACACATGCGCAACATGACCAGCCCTTCCCTTACTTAATCACGCTATCGGACATGCGCTCTCCAGATAACGCCCGTGGTGTCTATATTTGTTTACTTCTGTGTGTGGTTGTTCTTTCGGTGCGGCGTTGAATACTTAATGAAGTCCGACATGCGCTCTCCAGATAACGCCCGTGGTGTCTATATTTGTTTACTTCTGTGTGTGGTTGTTCTTTCGGTGCGGCGTTGAATACTTAATGAAGTCCCTCCTTATAAACCACACACCCCAATGGCGCCGTTCTTGGCCCAGTTTCGCTTTCACTGCGCATTTTTTCCGGTGCTGCCATCTGCCATTGTGCTCGAGCCAAGACGAGCGATATCGCCAGAATGAAAGCCTCCGAGATCAACAGGCGTTTCGCGACTGTATCGCTAGGGGTGTGGCGCATGCGTCATCGCATCGTGGGAAACGATGGATTTCGAAGCCCCTCTCTCGCTCTGTGTCGAGGTTTTTAAACCCGTGACTTCTATTTGGTCTACCTTGCACCACCACGTTCCCCACTAGGCTGACTATACCGAAGCTCCCAAGGAAGGCTGTGAGTATGGTCCGTTCGTTCAAGGATACTCGAAGAAAGAACAGCGCAACTTGGAAAAATACAAGAGACGCTTTTAAGTCGCACTCCGTTTCTCCGAGTAGGAACCAAGGCGAGGTACCAGTGGAACAAATTTGTTCATTGAACTTCCGTTTTCTACTAGCTCGCTGATGTGGTACAAGAAGCTCAAGAGCAGATACAGTAAGAGAGGAGCGCGCGGTAGTACTCAGCCACCTCACAGTCCGAGCAAAAAAAAAAGGGGGGGGGGGGACCGGATGAGTACCACGCCAAACGCGCAGTGGAAGAGTGGCAGCTTGGGCTAGTTGGTATGACATGACGATAGTTGTAGCGCGAGAACAAAACGACGACACAGAGACAAGAAGGACACGAAAGACACGAGCGCTAACTGCGATGAGGGTTACGAGGACTGAATGACGAAGAGAAACACACGAAAAGGAGCCCGAATAACTAGAAATGTAACTTAGAAGTGTGGCAGCTTGGGCTAGTTGGTGTGGCATGACGATAGTTGTAGCGCGAGAACAAAACGACGACACAGAGACAACAAGGACACGAAGGACTCGAGCGCTAACTGCGATAAGGGTTACGAGGACTTGAATGATCAAGAGTCCTTGTCTCTGTGTCGTCGTTTCGTTCTTGCGCTATAACTATCGTCATGCGCAGTGGAAGTCGAGCCACAGAACACCTCGCCTACTCGGTGTTAGAGCAACCCTTTCTCAATCTCCTCCCTGCGGGTGAACTCTCCCAGTGTTTCTCGTACGGGACTCTTTCTGCGCCGGCCGTGTCTCCGGCACGCATGGGTGGCGGCCGAAGAAAAGAGGTAGAAAAAGGGGGGGGAGAGAGAAGACTCGGCCGGGCTATGTAGCGGTGCGCGAACCGCTATAGGGGCCAGAACGCCCGTACCCTTCAATCTTATTTTCTTCGCGTCCTCGGGAAGGAGAGAGAAGGAAGCCGGCGGCCGAGCGTTCCTGGGTCGGCTCATGGAAGGGAGACGCGGGCCGAGCGGCGGGAGGTCCTAGGCCTTCTCTCGCGCGTCGCTACGTTGACGACGACGCGGGCCGGCCCGGCGCGTTATTCTACCGCGGAAGTAAACACGGACGTCGGCAGCGAGTGGCGGCTGCCGCCGGTTAGCGGAGGACGCGGAAGACCCTCGCCTCCTGGAAATCCCTAGCTCGTATTCGAGAAAGAGTGCGCGGTCGCGTTTTATTGTAGGCGTCGCCGATCGTGCTGCGTTGCGGGGAGAAGCTTCGGGGAGGAAGGAGCAGGCGGCAGCTGTGACTAGATAACGTTCACGTTCGTTGGGCGAATGAGAGAGAGAGAGAAATAACTTTATTGGGTTGAAAAAGAAGGGGTTTAGGAGCTAGATGGGTGGGGCCCCAATGACCAAGGCTCCACTGGCTTGCGCCGCCTGCCGGACGTGGTCCAGGAGTGCTAGTTGCACCTCCGGGTCCGAGCTAGCGAGGAGTGCCTCCCATTGCTCCAAAGAGTTTTCCATTCTATACATACGCTGTAAGCGATCAAGTTCATTTGGCCGTTTAGCACAACTCCACGAGATATGGTAAAGGGTCGGTGGCAAGTCGCATGATGCGCTACTTAAATCGTGCGATGCGGGGCGTCGGAGTACGATCGGAACCGCTAGGGAGCTTTCGCTGGGCGAGAAACTCGTCAGTACCGGCCTAGTACGGCGGAATAACGTTACAACGATGTCTATCTACCCTATGATACCGTAATATTGTGTGTAACAAAGAAAACAAGCACTCAAATTTACAATTCTTTCCTTTCATGACACCTAAGTCAACAGGTCGCTTCGTTGTACGTGTCTCGAACCATGAAACCTCGCCTATATTCTTGAGTAATTAGTACTTAGCCGTACGGTTAATACCGTAGTAGAGGCACCTGATTAGACGCGGATTGGTACAAAAGCAATAGCGCCGGACCAAGGAGGATTAAAGAAAAATTGCTGGAGCTGGAAGCTCCAGCAATGGCTTGCCAGCAAAAGTGAAGCCAGCTTTTGCCACAGCCAAGATGGCGGAAACAGCGCCCACTTGAAAATCAAGTGGCTTTCATATGTTATCGTAAATTCTGCGTTAGTTATGTATTAAACGATAGTTGGTCCCGTCAAAATAACACACAGAAATAACACACGTCGAAATAACACACACTACTACTTCGCGTAGTGCTACATGTGCAAAAAGCTCCGCCTCCGTGTAGATTTCCCTTCAGTGCCAAGAGAAGTTGTCGCCGACTATGATATCGGGCGTTACCTTGTGCGTTGCTCGCGAAATGGCTGAATTAACGCACTCAAGCCGCGGCTCTTAATCCTTCGGCTCCGAATCAAAGTCGGAGCGTCAGTGTCTCGGCTGTGAATTCTGCGTGTCTACAAGGCACTGTGGCAGCAAACAGAAACGTGCAGTGCAAAATCAGACACCGATATATCAACTGCATGGCACTGTACACATAATCGCACGTTGCATACGAATTCTGGTTCGAGGCGAAGCTACTCGTAGTTCGCCACCGGAGTGAAAAAAACGTGTCGTACCAAGAATAATGCCACGCTGTCCGCCAGGAGAGTGTAGGAGGACGGAACAGCGAGACGTCTAAATCGAAGGGCAGACAGGTCGAGTTATGCCCTCGACAACACGCGAAGATAAATGGGGCGAAGGGCGCATGAGAGGGGGTGGAATGAAAGTCTCGAGTATGAAAAGAGAGACGCACAAAAATGTCGACGAGAGCCGACGACGTGCCACGTTCTGTCCCCGCGAGCGAGAAACAATAGAACGGACGGATCAAGGTGCGCTCCGAAGCGCGTTCCACGGCAGAAAAAAAAAACACAAAGCCAATTGTTTCACCGCGATACGCCGACGCGTCGACGATTTCGCCAGCAGCCGAACACTTGCGCGCCACGAGCAGCTTTTAGACCACATCACTGGCCGCGAAATGCCGGAGAAAGAAGATCGACGGGGCACGTGATGGGTAAGCAGGGGGGAGGGAAGGGGGAGGAAGAAAAGCGTGATGTCACTCGGTACGGCTGAGGCAGAAAGACACGGTGAGCGATGGAGGTGCCGTAACTAACGCCTTGTTCTGGAATACCGGAGTGTTGACTTCGGAGATCTTCCAAGAGTACCTCAAGCGTCTCCGATCTCGAGAGTCGTGGAATCGAAAACATGTGTCGGAACGCGTCGATAGTTGGATTACTGTAGTATTGTTCGTTGCATTGTTTTTTTTTTCCCTTAAGACACGGTGAGCGATGGAGGTGCCATAACTAACGCCTTGTTCTGGAATACCGGAGTGTGACTTCGGAGATCTTCCAAGAGTATCTCAAGCGTCTCCGATCTCGAGAGTCGTGGAATCGAAAACGTGTGTCGGAACGCGTCGATAGTTGGGTTACTGTACTATTGTTCGTTGCATTGCTTTTTTTTCCTTAAGACACGGTGAGCGATGGAGGTGCCATAACTAACGCCTTGTTCTGGAATACCGGAGTGTGACTTCGGAGATCTTCCATTAGTAACTCAAGCGTCTCCGATCTCAAAAGTCGTGGAATCGAAAACATGTGTCGGAACGCGTCGATAGTTGGGTTACTGTACTATTGTTCGTTGCATTGCTTTTTTTTTCCTTAAGACACGGTGAGCGATGGAGGTGCCATAACTAACGCCTTGTTCTGGAATACCGGAGTGTGACTTCGGAGATCTTCCATTAGTAACTCAAGCGTCTCCGATCTCAAAAGTCGTGGAATCGAAAACATGTGTCGGAACGCGTCGATAGTTGGGTTACTGTACTATTGTTCGTTGCATTGCTTTTTTTTCCCCTTAAGACACGGTGAGCGATGGAGGTGCCATAACTAACGCCTTGTTCTGGAATACCGGAGTGTGACTTCGGAGATCTTCCAAGAGTATCTCAAGCGTCTCCGATCTCGAGAGTCGTGGAATCGAAAACGTGTGTCGGAACGCGTCGATAGTTGGGTTACTGTACTATTGTTCGTTGCATTGCTTTTTTTTTCCTTAAGACACGGTGAGCGATGGAGGTGCCATAACTAACGCCTTGTTCTGGAATACCGGAGTGTGACTTCGGAGATCTTCCATTAGTAACTCAAGCGTCTCCGATCTCAAAAGTCGTGGAATCGAAAACATGTGTCGGAACGCGTCGATAGTTGGATTACTGTAGTATTGTTCGTTGCATTCCTTTTTTCTTTTCCTTAAGAAGGGCGTGTCACGTTTATAGATGAGTGTACAAGAAGGGGGCTATGTGAACCCAGAGTTGTGGGCCGAGCTTTCTAACTCCGGTACACTGGTCAACATTTCGTGCCGAGAACAATACGTCTGAATACAATGTGTCTGACAAAAATCAACAAACTTCAGCTGGAACAAGCGGCATGATACAGTGCTAATGAAAAATCTTTGCATGACATGCCGCCGAAAAGGTTGCACAAATTTTCACTCGTAACTGTGCCAGAGGTGAAATTCACTAGCGTGTAACTTTGGCATTGCGCAATTTCGAACATAATTGTATTTCTTGGAATACGCGAACACAGAAATCATGGTCTGTCTGCCTTCGCGTCATACGAAACGATGCAGCCACCCGACCAAGGTTCAAACATTTGCTGAACGCCCAGCCATTTTGAACTGGTAGCTGCGTTCATACTTGCACACATAGACGATCAAAAAGCAAATATTACGCATACCTGATTGATTTGTGGGGTTTAACGTCCCAAAACCACCATTTGATTATGAGAGACGCCGTAGTGGAGGGCTCCGGAAATTTTGACCACCTGGGGTTCTTTAACGTGCACCCAAAAATATTACGCATACCTAAGGTGCGTCATGAATACCTATAGTATTATGTGGTGTGTTCCTTCACTACGAAATTTTAAATAGCGTAGTGTTTCCCAGACTGCGCTGAATATTCGACGCTATGCACGAAAGAAGGCCGGCAGAAGACTTTGCCTTTCGACATTTTTTTGCGTGTTATATATTCATACGGCCCCTTGGACGTCCTGCGGGCAATCTGCTAAAGAAACTATGCTTCTACAAATAAACTTGATGCTACGAACGCTCTCCGATGGAGGCGGAAAAGTTGTAGGCCCGTGTACTCAGATTTGGGTGCACGTTAAAGAACCCCAGGTGGTCGAAATTTCCGGAGCCCTCCACTACGGCGTCTCTCATAATCATATAGTGGTTTTGGGACGCTAAACCCCACAAATCAATCAATCATCAATCAATCATGCTACGAACGCTTGAACATAAATAAGACACTGCGAGGTTGGCCTATGTAAATCAATGCACAGTTAGCTCAATACGTAAGCCGCACAGCCCGAAATGGAATACCTGGTATGACACTACTGTCGGCTCGGTGTATCGGAACACTGAAATCCATGGCCACAAACTTTTCCGTGTCACCTCCATATTAATATCTTACAGCTGTCTTTACGTACGGCCGCTTTCGTTGTTCGGGGAGTGTCGTCAAGGGCGCCTTTCATTCGTTACATCAAAAAAGAGGAAACCTCTGTGTGTGTGTGAAGGCGCGAAGATGATGGACGATTGCGACAGAACGTGCTGCGTTGCGAGGCTGTGCTTATGTGCTCCAATGTCAAGTGCACCGCAGGCCAACGCATTGTCTCCCTTCGCCTCGGGCGTCTTTCCGGCTGTTCAAACTTTCAGAAGCTGCCAAGATTCTGCCGGATCTTTTGTACTGGTGCTCACGATAAGATGACTTTGTGTATATACTCTGATAACACTGATACGTATGGTCCTTTCCTGATTCCAGGAACGCAGTAAAACTGATCAAGCGGACAAATAGCGAGCGAGAAAGTATAAGAAACGATGAAGTGATTGCTAGCAATTAAAATTAGTTAAGGCATATTTGCCGGACAGAGCAGCCGACGCGAAATCGGTGACGCGGACTTGCCAGCCAACATGTTCTGCCACTTCATCGAAACGACCGTCGATCGTCAATCGTTTATGCGTAGCAACGAAGCTGCTGCAGAAGATGACTTATAATATTAGCAGCAGGCCCGTACGACCTATCAATCGGAACACACACTCGTTAAGACTTAAGTACAGATCATTCGCTATTACAAAGCATTCCAAGCTGTCCCTTGCATGGTTGCGAAACAACTGGCAGAACGGTTCCGAGCACGGCGTGACTTGGAAGATTGCATGCCAGTAATCGCGACATTTTCGGCAATGCTTTGCCTGTCCACTGAAGCAAAGAAAATGAAATCGGTCTCTCTTATCGATACTTTTCGTCTGTCACTGCTAAAGTCGGGCCCATATTGGAGGCTGCACTAAAAAAAAATTGTGGCATAATGCACCGTCTCCGACATCTCAGCATCAGGCCGGAAGACTTGACAAACGGTCTCAATGAAATCATGCAATGCGGGCAGATTCCGCAGGCAGTCCGAACTTTTAACACCTTTCGCGACTTTTAGGGATTTTCGGCCAAGACCCAGCACAGGCCCCCAAACCGAATCTTTTCGCACGTGTACCGACTCGCTTGACTAGGTTAAGACGACAATCATACCCTAATTGTTTTTACGGTCTTTTTTTCCCACACGAATACCGCAGGAAAGAGGTACGTGTCACACGAATCAACTTCCCTTGGGGACATTGCAGGTTATTTCGCACACACGAAAGGAATCGGTGGCGGAAACAGCGTCCGCAAGAGGGCACTGTCAAACGCGAATAGGTAGAGTTACTCCACGAGGAGGCACCCTGGATATGGGGAGGGGCGATTTAGGGGAGGGTTGGTTTTATAGTAAGCACACATCACCAGAGGACTAACCCGGGAGCCATTGCGCATTACGGCGGGCCCCGGTAAGAAAGACGTAGGTGGAAAGACCGGCGCAGTGGGGGAAGGTCTCGCATTTCCCTTTCTCTCAGATTCATAGATGATGGAACCGCTCGTTGGTTGTCGGCCCCCTAAGGAGGGTACCGGAAACGGAAGTCGGGCATCTTTTTCTTGCTCTTCTCGTTCGACTATCCCGGCTGGTGAGAGCGGAGGCAAGCGCTGCGGAGAATGGGTGGGGGAAGCGGAGGGAGGGAGGGCGGGGGTCGAACGTGCTTCCGGTGACGCTCTCCGCACCGCTGCTTTATCGCTGCCGATGCCGGCGAATCGCACGCGGAGTACGACGTCTTCTATTGACAAGCCCGCGCGAAAAAGAGAGATGCGTCGGTAACACAAATCAAGGGCTCTGTTAGCAGGACGAGTTAGTCTTCCAACAGTCTACACCCCTAGAGCCAGGGACAGTTGTTGGACTTCAAGTAATGAAATGTAAGGGATTCGCGGCGAACTACGCGAACGGAGGACGGAATCTCCGCGAGTGACTCCGTAAACGGAAACGGAAACCGTCAACTTGTCGATCAGAGAAAGTCGAACTACACACAACGTTTACGCGCGGCGTAAATCGAACTGGAAGTCGCGGGTTCAGATCCCACTGGCTAAAGGGCGATTTCCACCCAGATAAGTTCATCTCAACCTGTTTCATAATTACAATATTGTGCTTAAGGAGAACAATTGATGTTACGTGTGCTTTCCTTGGCCTAATCGTCTGCCTTTTATTTATGATTGTGTTACCCCCCCCCCCAAAAAAAAAAGTTTTTCTCTCATTGACACTACGTTGTCACTCGGGCCACTTATTATCACGTTCCTTCGCCTCGATATATGTGATTTTTATTACTACTTTTTCCTCTTTCACCCAGCAATAATACTGCGTTTTCATCGTACAGGTCGCGGGATCGAATCCCGCCTGCGGCAGCTGCATTTCCGATGGAGGCGGAAATGTTGTAGGCCCGTGTGCTCGGATTTGGGCGCACGTTAAGGAACACCAGGTGGTCAAAAATTCCGGAGCCCTCCACTACGGCGTCTCTCGTAATCATATGGTGGTTTTGGGACATTAAACTCAACATATCAATCAATGCGTTTTCATCGTAATGTAACTACCTGTCCCACCAGCCCCGCCGCGGTGGTCTAGTGGCTAAGGTACTCGGCTGCTGACCCGCAGGTTGCGGGTTGGAATCCCGGCTGCGGCGGCTGCATTTCCGATGGAGGCGGAAATGTTGTAGGACCGTGTGCTCAGATTTGGGTGCACGTTAAAGAACCCCAGGTGGTCTAAATTTCCGGAGCCCTCCACTACGGCGTCTCTCATAGTTATATGGTGGTTTTGGGACGTTATACCCCACATATCAACTACCTGTCCCACCAATCATGAGAATAAATGGGCGCCTTCACTCTCACACACTCTTTTCATGTCTTCGTCTCCACATTTATTGTTTAATGCGCTTATTCTTTTAACGCCAGAGGCGATAGCAAGTACAGATTTACACCTCAGAGGACTACCTCCGTGGCCGTAGAAGGCGCATCACAGCGTTTGACGAGCGTAGTCATCCACGACTGCGTATGCGGCGACCTTGCATACAAAGCAAAACGAAGGCCGCGTAGCAAAAACGGTGCGTCAGCTTGTTTCATTATATAACTGCATACGGCTGGCGGGAATTCCCGAACGATACGACATTCCTCCTATGAATGTAGCGCCACCCTGACAAGCATAGCACGGCCCTGTGCAAGTTGGAAGGCCTGGCAGATTGTATCGCACAAGGTCACAGAAAGTTGGGTTCTGCAAGCAGCTTGTCTGCAACAGCGCATATCGTGCAACGGCTATACACTTGCCTTATCGCCACCATTGACGTGTTCCGAGGGTTTTTTTTTAATATATGGATAATGAGCTCGGTGCACACCTGGAACCAAGCAGAAAACTGTATCCCTGTAAACTTATAAAACAGCGTTCAAGGGGGGTGGTAGTTATAGCGCGAGAACAGAACGACGACAAAGAGACAGGAAGGCCACGAGCGCTATGTCGGACACGTCTCTTTGTCATCGTTCTGTTCTCGCGCTGTAACTTGAGTCATGTCATACCAACTAGCCCAAACTGCCACAGGACGAATGTCTTTCTCATGTCCGAACCTTGAACGATAACTGTGAGCCATGTGACCGCGTGAAAGGGCCACTAAAGTGACGCCGTACTTTTAGCTTAGGCTGACAAGTTAAGCTGTGAGAAACTTGTTGTTCATTTCCACACAATGAGTTCATTAGCAAATGAGCCGATCAATGTCAAAAGTCTCACTTTGAAATTTCCCACCGAAACCTCTATGGTGGCATCACGAATTTCAGTCTTTTTGCATTCAGGCCACAGTTACTCAAGAAACTTTCCAGAAATTTGCACGTTCGAGTCTCTGGCTACCTCAGACGACACTGAACTACATTTTAGTTCATTTGGGAACTACGCAGGTCCTGGGAGATGCCGTCAAAATATGTGACGTCACGTCGACTGGTGCGGGAACTTCAAGACGCCAAAGAGAAATTTCATTTTCCGCATTTTGTCGCTTGCCAAAAAGCGCCTTCCTGTGGCAAGGACGGACATATTGTTAACTTCAATGAATGACATACTTATATGCGAAAAATGGCTGTTTTCCATAATGCCGTAGGCTTTGCAAAACTTCGGCAGCGCATTTGCGGTTTAGCTTCGCGCAGCGAATGTCCCCCAGTCACGCAGCAGAGCGTCGGCTACGCCGGCATAGCTGTGGATGGGCTAGCGCGCGGGCGTCTCGCTTGCGGCACGGCCGAAGAAACGGGGGCAAGCCAAGCCATGCCAGGACTCGAGGAAGCGACCGGCGCGGCGCGGAGAGAAACGGGCGAGAGGGTGGCACCGCGGCCCCAGGAGGAAACGGCTGCTGCTCCCAACGCAGCTCATCTAGCTCGGCGCCCCACGACGCTCGAGCCAACCCCAACGTGCGGAGAGCAGCGCAAGCGGCAGCTTTCCAGGCCAGCGCAGCCGACCGACTCGACCAGAGTCTTGCGTAGGCCGCCGCAGCCGCGCTCCTCCGCACGGCACGGCCACCGCATGCGAGAACGGCGCTGCATGCCTGCCGTTTGTGACCACCTGGAGTCAGTATACCGCACGAGGGAACATTCGTGACTCGCATCGCTAGGGTTCAGACCTGACGTGAACGCCCTTACAATCTAACAGCGCTCTAGATAAGCGGCGCACATTGCAGTGTTGGTCAAAAGAAAATGAAAAAGGTAAAAGCGGGAGAGCTAAAAACTGTTCACTGAGTATCAGATTGAATAACCAAAAGTGGAACTAGTTGAAAATATGTGGGAGGGTTGGAGCCGCCCCCCCCCATCCAATGTTCATCTGATTCCCCCCCCCCCTCAAGAGGAACTCAAGTGTGAGTGCCCCCCCCCCCTTCCCACTCGCTAGTGAAAAAGTCCTGGCACCATCCCCGACATAACAAGACCATACAGAGACTGGATACAGATGGCGATAGGGTATATCAAACTTGATGGATGGTAAGATCAAACTTCACTGATTACCGGTTCATTGACTCCACTAGTCTAGGACAACCATTTAGTGTCGCGCGGTTTCAAGAACGATGCCATGATCTAGCCAAGCTGGCTACAGGGAGGCCTTTTCCTAGCCGAGTACAACCTTCCCGATGAAGCTGATCGACCCGCTGCGCGAAAACGCGGCGCTGCATGATTGCAACCTAGTGGTGTTCGTGTTCCTTATAGACTTCCAAAGCCACGTATCTACAATTTGCACCACCATATTACGCCACGTGTCTGAATAATTCACACAGCTCATCCAGTACAACTCGTGCATATCGTTTTTCTGCTGTCTTAGCGTTTTTATTTGTCCCGATAATGATGAATCCAGGAGTGAACGAAAGTGACTATATCACAGGCACAGAGCCCCTGCGAAACTTTTGCGAACCTCACAATTAACTGCAGCGGCTGCGCCGCACCCTCTAGCCTTTGCTGGGATGCTATTACGGAGAATATCCAAGCCCGCCATGTTTTCGAATTCCTCTGTTGTAAACTGTGATTGGCCAAGCCCGCCATGTTTTCGTATCCAAGCCCGCCATGTTTTCGAATTCCTTTGTTGCAAATTCTGATTGGTCCGGAGGGTTACTGCAGCCACTTATTTGCTTAAAGTACTACTATTGCGAAATTTTACAGCGTCGAGAATGGCACCCATGAACTCGACAGGGACAGCGCTGCCAAACGGCGACGATCACAACGATGGCGTCCGCGAGAACAGCTGGAGGAGCGATACGCTTTGCTCCCACTTTGAAGCAGATCGCGAGGTGCCGCCACCTCGCGGCAGTCGACGGAGCGACGGCCGCTGTCGATCGGGATTGGGCCACCCGCCGACGCCGCAGGTTCAAAGTCCTGCTGCTGATGCCTGCCTGTGCAGCTGACTCGCTCGCGCGTGCGGGGGCGCAGTTACAGAGACGACCGCATCCCTCGCTCTTTTCCGTGCCCTTCTCCGGCGACGCCCGAGGCGTTTCGCGTGGCCTTCGCGTGCCTCGCGCCGCAGGAATCCCGAACGCCGGCTAGCTTGGTCCCGCACGCTGCCGGCCGATCTGACCGCGCTCACTACAACGATGTGTTTGTATCTGCTTTTTCAAGCTGTCTATGTCTGAACAGCCACGTTCCCTGCACAGAAACGCAGTACACTTAGTGACCCTAGCGCACACGAACGGTTTACCACCTCACGTCTCTTCCTCTCTTCTTCTTCCTCTTTTCTACACTTTTACTCCTACCCTTTTATCCCTCCTCACCCCCATCCCTTGTGAGCTACTGTTGAGGTGTCGCTCACTGAAGCAGACAGTTACGGGACTCATTTTTCTCTTCCTTTCTCTTTTAAGAATCACTTCTCTTAGCTAGTCCGGACTTGTTAAACCTTCTGCGGCACCGAGACTCTACACCGTTGGCTTTCTAAAACGCACTGTAATGGGAGCAAATCGTAATGAGTGTTCACGATTCAAGTCGCGAGTACTTTCAAAAGAACGAATATTATACACATCCTCGTATTTAGCACTATTCGTGTTATGACCTACTGAACGATCGCAGCGCCCGAACTGGTTCAAGTGATCCTTATAGGAAACAGTCCCGTGACAAGCATAACAGTATACAACCGTCCAGGACATGGGCTTGGACTATTGTTGCCGACGTCTGTCTTCGGGTAAATGGCTGTGTACTTACCGGCGCGTATGGTGTACAAGGTATTGAAGAGCTCGGCATACAAACTCCTTTCCCTCTTGTGACAGCTTGCAAAAAAGAATGGTTCTAATCTAGCTCGCGACAGTGGTTGATTATGCCATACACGCGCGCAAGACGACGAATAAAAGCTCATAAGGCGTAAAAGGCTCCAAAAGCGCGTACAGTGCTATGGCAATTAGTGATGTAACAGCGCTCGCCGTCCGCCACACGGGCTAAATTGTGAAATACTAGCGCGGGTTTGCGCCCCTTCGCGATCGATCTCGTGGTTGCCGGTTCGAGCTGGGTCATATTTCGATCTGCGCTGCATAGCTGGCGTACCTTTCGACACACATAAAAAGGAGAACGCGCAACAAGTACACACGCGTTCGAAAGGCACTTTCTGACGTGACGACATGTTAACCCTATCTAATGTCGTTTACGACCAGATTAAGGGGCAACCACATGTTTACAACTTGTCAGAGCACTGTTGATTTTTGTTTCCTCGCACGAACAAAGGAATGCATCATCGCACGGCTCGACCAAGTCTTTTAGTAACTCATTCTTCGAATACTTACACAATAGAAGTTCATTACGTTTTCTGCTATTCCTTCAATGAACTTCCCAAGCTCTTCACACACATCTGGAGGTCCGGGCCCTCTGGCGGGTTCGTACAAGTGACCCTAAAAGATTTGCTGTCACATTTGTTGCTACGACATGTTACAGAAAGGCTCGTTCTACGCCGCGATGCCCCAATTATGTCAGTGGTGCAAAACCCGGCACGTCTCAGCATCAAATTTAACTTGAAATTTACCTCGCCAATGTTGCCTAAACTTCCCTAAGTGCCATTTTTCTGAGGGGGAAAGTGCGTCCGTGACAGTGTTTTCACGATTTATTAGGCTCCGTTAAGTATTCTTTCAAAGTGTTCATTAACCTGGAACGTCGCAAGGCGCTGCTGCAGATCAATGAATCTGATAAACCTAATCATGCTTGCCACTGTGTCTGTGTTACCAACATCGACAGGAGCCAGCTAAGACCAGGAACGATTCAAACAAATATTGCAAATATTTCAAGAGAACGAAACCGTAGAATTAGGCACATCTTTCGGTGTTTCTCGAATCATTTGGCAATATATACAAGCTGAATTACGGGACAAGGTGAGTGCTTCAAGCTTTCAAATAATGACACATCGACATACCCTTGTATACCCTTGTACAAGGGTATGTACATGTATACCCTTGTACATGTACATACCCTTGTATCCTTAACATGTTCGTAAAGCCTTAATAACATGGTGGTGGTGGTAGTGGTTAGAAGATGAGAAAAGCCACCTAATTTCTGCAACCCGGTCGGGAGCACGGCGCAGTGCCTGAGCCTTAACATGTTCGTAAAAGCAGCGCCTGCCGATGCAAGTTTTGCGAGGGGCGCCCCCCATTGCTCTCTCCGAGAGGCGAGACGCCCGCGCAGGGCCAGAGCCATCGGCCTCCGCGCATCGATAGCGTCGGCTCCCCGCCGCCACCACTACCACGTTGGCGCGCACTTTTTCCCGTCCTTATAGCTAGCAGCCGACGCAATCCCGTCGTTCGAAAAAAGCGCCGGCGCCGGGCCAACGCGCATGCGCCCTGAGGAAAATTTTGCTCCTTCTTCCAGTATGCGAGCGCGCTTTTTATTTTTTTGTTTCTCTCCTGTCCTCAAAAAGAAAAGAAGAAAAAGAAAAGAAAAAAAAGACGAGCTTCTGAAAAGCGGCTTCGCCCCACGCTACTACTACGCCTCCTCCATCTGAATCCTCCTCAGCCGTTCCCTGAGCGCTAGTCCAGGAGAGTCAGAGAGAGAAAGAGAGACGAAAACAAAAGCAAAACAATCAAAACCGAAGCTCTCCCCGGCGCTCTTGCCATTTCCCAACCTCCCAACTAGGCAAAAAAAAAAACAAAAACACGAAAGCATAAAAGCCAATCGAGGAAAGAGGCCGTGCGAAGAAAGAGGCGAACTACTAAGAGATGCCCGCGCAACGCAAACCAAAAAAGAAATTTACCCGTCGCAAGAGCAAATTTCGCGGAGAAACAAAAATTGGAAAGACGATGAAGAGGAAAGACAAAAGCGGCCCACGCCATCCTCTACTTCTCTCTGCTTCCAGTCAGGTTTCTTCCTCTCCACTAACTAAACTCCTCTCCATTTCGCAGAATTCACCAGCCGCCACTTCTTCCTCGCCTCCTCACAATGGCCGGCTCAGCTGGTTTGCGCGACTTACCCGCCATTTTTCACAATACCCTCGCCCACTCTCCCAAGGCACGGCAAGGAGTGCGCGTGTGCTTCGCTACCTCATCACCCGTCGTCCGTCCTCCTCTCCGCAATATGCCGGGCGACGCATGCGCACAAGCGCGCGTCGCCCGATGGCGCCACCAAAACTCCCTCTTCGGCTAGAAACTCCCGTACGCTGTTTCCATCTCCTGTACGCGTTTCGTTCTTCTTTCTTTCTTGCCGCTCCTCGCTTCAGATTCCGTTCTCTCTCGCGCCACGCGCCCTTTTTTCTCTCTCTCATATCCCTAGCTACCGTCGCTGGGGCCCCTTCGTTTCTCCCCAGCTCGGTCCTCTCTCTTGGCCGCTTTATTTATTACAGCTGCCGCCGCCGCCGCCGACCAGACCAGCCAATGCCGTTGCTCGGCGGGCTGGCTCCTCGGCTGCTAGCAGCGAGGCACGGTGCAGCGAGGGCATACGCGAAGCCAGCCTCCATTCTCTTCCCCTTCCAATCTTTTCAAACCCACGTGGCATGCTACTACATTTACTATATCAACCTCGCGTAAATGTGAAGTAGCAAAACTTTTTCTTCAAGAGCTATCCATGGAAAGCAACTTGCCGGTGACGACATTGTTCCTCACAAACAAGGTTACGAAACAACGTAAAACTACATACAACGGCAAAGCCTGAGCGACTTTTTTTTTTATCCTCCGAACATGTCCGCTAAATTATCTTTAGTAGTATTGTCACTGAAACCTCTGCGTGCAGTCGCGAATTCACTGTAATATCTACCGATGAGCATCACCCTCGAAAAGCATGTGACGCAAGGGTACGGGGCTGCTGATTCATATTATCCGCAGTTTTGATTTGAGGACACCAGTGCGTAGTCACCCCTCATATCATGTGAAAACCTTGAAAGTAGATGTAAACTCTTACGTTAAGTTAAGGAAGGCACTTTGCACTTGTGCCCGTTCCTCCCCGTATCTCAAACCCCAACAGTCGATGGTATTAATACAAACCGAAGTCATTTGGCTTGTACACTTTTCCGAGATTCTTAGAACAAGACTTCCTAGCTGAACACCCGTGTCGGGGGTTGCTTAGTAAGAAACCATTGCAAACATAGACGGTCTTGCCTGGAACGATTTCAAAATATCTGCAAGAATGAAGGCAGATCTTTCTTTTTTTTTCCTGTTCGATTCAACAGGTTCAGCTGCAGAAGTGGCACAATTGTGTGCGTTTTTAGTTCGGGAGTCATAACGGGGACCATACTGAGCACAGAACGCCAAAATTTAAAAACACATATTGAAAAACAAAGGGACATAAAAAGTTACGTCAAATAATAATTCTCGATCAGGACGAACGATATGGGCGAAAATAGCTGGCACGGGATCGAAGACCGCGAGAAGATAGCAAGACACCTTCCAGGCCAGCAAATATGACAACCAAGCTTTATAAAAAGCCTGGTCCGATCATTCTGACCAGGCGGATTTAGAATTCCGGGGTAATTCTTGTTTCCGCCGCAGTGCCATCTATCGGGCGCAGACCACAACTAGCGCGAGGCAATGCGCGCAAAATTTGACCCGAGCCGAGCCAGACGGGAGCCGAAGGTCTCGCTAGAGCGAACTTTCAGTAGTGAACAGAAAAAAAAATTAAAGCGAGAGAAGAGCGAGGCGATCCGACAAACAAAATATGGAGGGAGAGCGAAATCAAGAGGGAAAAAAAAAAACGGCGTTTCATCTCACTAAAGCCATGCAGCACATTAGATGCTAGAGGGGCTGACGTCAGCCAATGAAGAGGGAGAGTAGGTGTACTGCTTCCCGCTATGCATCTGCGTCGTCTGCCACATAGAGACGCAAGCAGACGATACAGAAAGACAGGGTGACATGCGGCAACACTGGCTCGCAATGCACTTTGGACGAATGTTGTTGATCACCGGAACTGGGAGTTGAGCAAGCAAAGAACTAATATCTGTGTGATAACCAATAACCAATCAGCATCGACAAAATGCGACACCATACTCTTAACTGCTCCACTGCAGCATCCATAGAACGCGAATGAATGCACGGGCACCGACCGTTTCATGGTCACGTCAAGTTGTTTAAACCAAGCCACGAGAAAATCATATGTTCGTCTTCAAGCTACACAACATGGAAAAGACTAGAACGTTTACTTGGTTTGTGCGAACATGTCTACTTTGAAAGTGACGAGGTTTGCTAACTACGTTCCGTTGTGCGTTTATTAAAGGGGCTCCCCTCCTGTTTGTAGCTTCTACAACGCTGCACGGTTGTAAGCGGCAGCGCATGCAGGAGGAGAGAGGTACAGAGGAGGGGGTGGCATCACCGACTGGATAGAGAGGTGAAAGAAGGTAGCTTCGGCGCATGCGCTGCTGGAGCAAGGCGGCGGCCCATCTGCCGAGCGATGGAAAGAGCGCGCACGTGACTCACCTCCGGTTGGCGCCGGTAGCGCCACCTCAGCGAGTTGCGGACGACGCTGGAGTCCGCGCAATGGGTGGCGAGATATCGACAGAACGCCGTTCGTCGCTGTCAAGAGCAACGCACGAACTTTTTGCCGCTGGCGACGCAAAAGCGTTACATCCATCTGCTTTTTATCCCGGCGCTGGCGTTGGCGAAACGATAAAGACTGGCAACCTACGCTCACTTCACTCCATACAACGTCCCTATTTTTTTATACATGACATCTAACGAAATGAAGCCAAAAGTCTCAAAAATTACCCAAATCACGCTGGCTTTTTGTGTCGTGCAAAGCACCCGACGACCTTCGAATGGTTGCCCCGCCGTGGTGGTCTAGTGGCTAAGGTACTCGGCTGCTGACCCGCAGGGCGCGGGTTCGGATCCCGGCTGCGGCGGCTGCATTTCCGATGGAGGCGGAAATGTTGTAGGCCCGTGTGCTCAGATTTGGGTGCACGTTAAAGAACCCCAGGTGGTCTAAATTTCCGGAGCCCTCCACTACGGCGTCTCTCATAATCATATAGTGGTTTTGGGACGTTAAACCCCACATATCAATCAAATCAACCTTCGAATGGTTACAGTCTTCATTCAGAACAAAAGGTCATTCGCATTAAAACTTCAGTATTAAGACTGAACACATTTTATCAAAAATCCACGTGAACGCTGCTGAAAAATGCGCAACTGAAATAACGGTTGTCGAAAACCGAAAATACAAGCATCAGTCGAAACATATGGCCTCAGTCCCTTGTATGGCATAATCAGCGTGCCGTCACATTTGATGACGATTGTCTTACGCTTCGGTGTTTCAAACGGTACTGCTGCTGTGCATTGAATATGACTATCACTGATAACACATTCGAGCAAGGAAAACAACAAACAACAATCATGAGGACTTGCGCATGTAATTACTAGCAGTACGACACGGCGATGCTCGCATTCTTGCCAAGTTCATAAGCGAAAAGCTCACAAGTTCACTTTCAGAAGAACATATTTGCAATTCCTGAAGTCGTCGGTTACTTAAAGGTACTGCTTCGCACGGCTACTAATCCTCGAGGGCAACGTAACACATATTCACCCACAAAATGCGCGTGTTACTTCGTAAGTTAACATTCGGAAAAACAAAGCTTGAAGTTCCTGACGTCATCGGTTATTTAGAAGTACTGCATCGCACGGCTGGTAATCTGCAAGGGCCAGATAACATACATTTCCTTACAAAAAAAAATGCACGTATTTAAACACGGAACGTCGTATCGCAGACCATGTACGCAGTTGATGATTGTTCCCATTTCTTTATTTACGAACAGAAAACGCATATGAGAAATTAAAGAAGACGTAAAAAGGACACTAGCGAAAGCTGCAAGGATAGTTATCGACACACTGGTTACCGCCAGCAGTCGGTTTCCTGTATAGCAGCGAAGACAAAAATATATATATATATATATATATATATATCACCAATACTTTTATGCGTGCCTTTATTTTGCGAGCTACAAGTGTTCATCACTTTCGACGGGGTGCGAGAACGCGTCTGAGAACAACCGGTCGCCAACCACGGACACTGGAACCACGACAGCAGGACACAGTCATGGTAACGTTTCACGGGCTCCCAACGGCTACTGCGTTGCAAAAGCGATTCCGCGCACAAGATCCCGGGGTAGGCCCGCGACAGGTCTTGGGCGGTTTTCAACGAAGACAGAGGCTAAAAACGAATGGGCAAACGGCAGGAGCGTCAGCAAGCACAGAAGCACCAACGGCAAGCTTGGCTGGACAGATGATGCGCACTGGGTAAGAGTTAGGCCTAAGCAGAACACAAGGCGAGATTGAACGAAAGGCGGGGAACTTGAGACTTTTTTTTTTGGTGGGCACAAAGTTAATGCAGGCAGTAAAGGCATGAAAGTGCAGGACATGTCATTTGTCGTTATGATGTACAAGTGAAGATATTAAAGTGGACAATAAAGACAACTTACCAACGACTGGAACCAATCCAGCAACCTTCGTACAGTAACTTTTATCCCGTGTGTATCACAATGACTACAAATGACATGCCCCTTCACTTGCCTTGGTTTGGTCGTATGTTAGTCGTCATCAAAGTAGTGTCTTATAGGATAAGATAGTAATTGCAAATGAGAAGTTACGTTATACGTTCTCAAATACGCTCGCAACGGTTCACAAATATCGCGCTAACAGTACGGCAATCGACTTCATTAACAAGTACACAAGCATTGGTCATTAAATCAACACAGAACATGGGAAATCGAATTACACTTACGGCTCAAATCCCCACGTAGGGTGACGTACTCGTTTCATTAACGGTAACTACATGCCGAGGACCTGGTTGTACGAGCTGGCATACGAACCGCACAACAATGTTCTACTCACACCTGACCTGGCGGGACGTTCTGGAGAAGTTAAGGAACTCGCGAGTCAGACAAAGGCGCGGAGGAGTAGTCGTTCAGAAAAGTTGGGGGCCTACATCCATCACGGACACGGGCGAATTCGGGGAAAACAAATCGCGCGCCAGCGCACTCGCTCGGTGCGCCTGAGCGTCGACTAGCCGCAACCATCGAAACCGGAACCAAAACCGGAGGCGTTGACTAGGAAAAAAAAAGAGAGAGAGAGATTGCCGCTCACTCCAAAGCCGGCGAGCACCAAGAAACGAAACCACCCGTATTGGGGACCTCTACAGCGGTATAGCTGCGGAGCGCCCTGGGCGGTGGCGCCGCCTAGCTGCAAGTCGCCGCAACGGCAGCCTTCGAACTGCAGCCGGCACTAAAAGCCCGTCCTAAGATGTTCGCGCTCGCACTGTAGGAGCGCGGCGCTAGTAAAACAGCGGGTCAGCTGGTTATACCGCTCACGTGTAGAACGAAACATGGCGATGAACCACTTCGGTAACTAATGCGTGCTACGGTGGCAACAAAAGCATTCTTTCCCCTTCAACCACCCCGTCCTCGCGGGATAGGTCTCTGAAAAACAGAAATACTTCCCGTAAAAATAGCGAAATAAAATGGGGGAAATGAAGGTGTGAACTGTGCTTAACATTAAGTTAAGGTTGGAAAAGGGTTTTGCTTTCTCCCTGTCTGTGACGCCAGAGTGCGGCACGACGCAACCGCTCGCTACGACGGCGGTTGCAACGCGATTTCACCACCGCGAACGAAACTGCGTCCGCGCTTCAGCTCGCGCGGCTGTTGACAGCGCAGGCGTCCGGTGGCTTAGCTGGTCGCCACGATTGCCCTCGCGAATGACGCTTGTTCTCCGAGCGACAGCTACCTTCCCTTATCGCACACACACGGAACAATGCCCCGGCGCAATAGCTTTTATTTTTCCTAATCGCGACTCGCGCTTCTAGCGAGGCTGGATGATAAAGAAAAATATTGAATGCCTCCGATGCGCTCTGCGAATCTTCTCGACGCGCTTCAGAGTCATTAGGTAACGGTCCCGCAAAGGCGCGCGCAGCGCCGATCGACGCTCGCCACAACGCGCGCACATACACACAGTGACGCACGACAAAAACGACACGCACACAAACGACAGCAACGAAGACAGCAGCGAGAACTCACCTTAAACCTGAGAGCATGCAGTGGGCTGACTTCTACCCCCATGCCATAGGCGTCTGGCGTCGAACACGGGATGACGGCCTCACGGCACGAACCGTGCTGCTCGTCGACTTCGTGGTCGCGTCGACACGTCGTGGCAAACACAGTAGTCCCTCGCTGGTAACACACGAGAATGTTGTCAGTTCACGACCGTCGTCGAGGCCTTATAGGCTGCGACGAAGGGCAAATGCTGAAGCAATCACAGCAGCAGACGACACGCTGATTGGAGGAGCACGCACAGCAGCGGCGGGAATGCCGGTCCCTTTCCGAGCCACACCGGCACCGACAGCGGCTGATCGCCTACTGAAGCAGCGGTCGACGTGAGCGTTGCAGACGACGGGCGCGCGGCCATCCCGTCATGCTTCGCGCGCTGTGGTCACGTTGGGCGCTTGCGACCAATCAGCGCGAGCGGAGCGCTCGTGGCGGCCCCTTGCGGCGATATTTTAGCTGTGAACGCGTTGCGAGGCCTTTTTTCTACGCGGCCATGTCGTTGTTCTGGCGCCGCTGGTGTGGGCGAGGGATGAGGCGCCGAGGCTGAAGGCTGCCTGCCGCTTGCTGCGAAGGTTGGCAGCAGCGTCGTCCGTGCGCAGGGGCCGACGAGCCTCCTCGGCTTGCTTGCCTGCCTTGCTCGCGCTGGGACGGGCTCCCTGGGCCTCTCCCTCCCGACTCACTCAGCTGGCTGTTTGGCCAGCTTTCCCGCCGCCGGCCCTTTTTTTTTCTTGTTATTATTATTTCCACTCAGCCGGGCGGCGTTCTTTCCTGCCTCGCCGCAAGCGGCCGGTGTGGTGCTGGAAATTTCATTCGAGAACCAGCTTGTTCTGTGTTCCTTTCCCTGTGCCTGTTGGAAGAACTTTACACACTCAGTTCACGACTTGGTTGACGAGGTCCTTCAAGCGGTCATCGTGTGCACAAGTTTAGAGATTTTACTTGAAACTGTCGCAAGCACAAGGAAACCTCGAAACGTCTTGCTGTTTGTTTTGTTTTTCCGATGTTCTTAGCTAAGTAAGACGTAGCTCGTTCACGTTGATCCTGACAGTGGATTTTGAAGTTCGTATAAAACATTAACTTTTTCGGCGAACACACGTAGGAACACCACAAAAGCTGCGCCCTCTTTCCCCACTTCGCCAAAAATCAGAGTTGTGCTATGGCGAGTTGCGCTGCTCACAATTGAGTCTGCTTCGTATCAAATGGCAGGTCAGAAGATTCAGCAAGACTTATGTGATTCTTAAAGGGAAAAAAAGAAAAAGTGAGCCCTGTAACTGTCTGCATCAGAGTGCGACACCTGAACAGTAGCTTACAAGGGATGGGGGTAAGGAGGGATTAAGAATGTAGGATTAAAATGTATATATAGAGAGAGCAAGGCGTAGGGACAGCGAGCGACGGAAGTAAAGAGGAGATAGGAAAGATGGACACGGTCGCAGGAGTCCGAGGACGGGGCACCACTCGGCGAGAGCTCTTGTAGGCGTCAGGAGATGGCATAGAGGAAGCCCAGTCGGCTGGAGCTGCGCTGTCGTCAAAGATCGCGGGGGCACAACCGGTCGGCACGAAATCCAGCAAGCGAGTCCCCCTCAGCAAGACTAGACGCCACAAACAACTGGCAGTAATGTCTCCCAAAAATTTATGGACGCTTCCCTACGTATACTCACCTTTAGATATGACGTCGCTCTTAGCTAGGTGTAAACTGTGACGCAGAAAGGTTCTTGCTTGCCCACCCTTCGCTGTGACCTATACCTTTGCGCTAATAGCCATGAGCACCTAAGCAGGTGCTCTACATAAAAATAAAATGTTTCGAATATTTTTTTTTTAGTTTCACGACTTCCGCAGGAATACAAGCTAACTCAGAATGGTCATTGACATGTGCAATAAGTAAACAAATTGCTGTGGGCGTATTTCATGTCGCTTGAAGCACTAAAACAGTGTATTGTGAAGCGGTGCACTAGGAAGTTTTCTGGTAAAAACAACGCTATTCTAAAGCATTTTTAAAAAGTTGTTTGTCGTGTTTGTACCTGTATGTTTCGAAACTGTATTTACATTTCTGCAGAAGACCATCTCAGTGGCCGCGCACATTTCTTTTTTTTTATCCACAAAGAGTTTGTGAAGGTTTAATACTGGATTGTATTGATCTGTACGTGACTCTGCGAATACATCGCTTTCGCACAAAGTTGTGACGTTATTTTCTTTCTTTTAGAATGATGACGTTATTTTGTTCCAATGAGCAGTTCTTCATATCTTATAGAGTGAAAATGATCTTCAAGACTGTTTGTATTTCGCGTTTTATATTCCAGGCGATGACCCTCACCTGATCTCTGTGCGATGCGAAATTCAGAATATCTGCACTAATAATGAACTGTTCGGAACAAACTTAAAGCAAATAATGATACATATGGAGGTGTTATTTTCCCTTGCATATGTTACTTTCAAACATAATGTGTTGGTGCCCCGAATCTCAAGTAAATGACTAAAAGATGAAAAGAATGGCTATGAAGTTTCTGCGAATACAGTAAGCCATGTACGGTGTTGTATGCGTTACGCAAAAAAAATAATTAGATACGTTGCTTGTTACGTGACATAAATAAACGCGTTACCGTCCTATGTTACCTCCAAAAAAAATAGGTAACACATTACCGTTACCGAAATTTTGGGTGCACGTTAAAAAATACATGGTGGTCAAAATTTCCGGAGCCCTACTTTACGGCGTCTTTCATAATCACGTGGAGGTTTTGGGACGTTAAACCCCACATATCAATCATTGCCATTACCGAAAAATAAGTACTCCACGTTACGCTTGCTGTTGCTCCACAATCACAGGTTTTAATCGAAGTGACTTTGCTGCAGGAACCCACAATAACAAATATTTACATCCGAAATATGTTTCACATAAAACTCCGAACCCGAACAAGGATTATACCCAAATGCTCATTGAACGAGAATTATTCGTACAAATGTACAGGACCACGAAAGATTTCTGTACAGTTACATGTGATGGCTTATGACAGGGGCATATGGTGAAACAATTTTTTCTCAAGACATTATACACAATGAGACATTCAGTCATCGACGCTATATGCAAAGAAAACACTACTGAACGCCCAAAACGTTTACAGGGATCAGTCTAGATGTATTTATTTATTTTCAAATACTGCAGCCCTATACAGGGCTATTGCAGGAGTGGGGTACATTTGCATGAACAAAGTACACTGGTTACTGGTATATGTTACTGTATATGTGTGTTCCTGGTCCTAACAGCACCTCTAGTGGAGATCTCTGATCGCAACTGGTGGTCTGTGGCCTCCGAAAATGCCACCGCGCGCCAGTTGGCAATCGCAGAGGCCTGCATTGTGCTGTTGTTCTTTTGTTTGTTGGTTGGTTGGTTGGTTTTGGGGGGTGGGGGGGACATCTGCATGACTGTGAGATCGTACGTCACTCGGTCCACACCTGTCGTCGTGTTTTGGCTACCAAAAATCATTGTGCGTGGCCCATTGACGCTGCAGGTGAGCTGGTCACGCCAATTCTCCGTGGCGGGCGAAATTCCATTGGGACCCTCGATCAGCAGCACAACCGTAGACCAGGTGAAGCTACCGGCTGCAGGAATCCACAAAACGCCGCTCCTAGTAACTGACCTCTAAGTGAACGACCACAGTATCTAACGGACAGTTTTCAAAAACCTACAAAACGGCTTCACTGTAAGGTTTGTTTTCCAACCAAAAAAACTCCTTCACAGACTGCTTTTCTCGTTCACTGTGTTTGTGCATTGCCCCTTTTCCTCGCGAACGACATGTTCTGTGTCGTTTACCATGCGATGGCTGAGGGTAGGTACAAAGCGGTACAATGGGAAAAACACGTTTTGCTGAATGTGTGGTTGAAGAAAAAGAAAAGAAAAAGTCACTATCTTCTGCAGCCCTCGCTAGAGCATGTCTCAGCGCCCTGACGTTTCGTAGTACTCGCGTGCCTTCGCTGGAAAAAGCACAATGAGTGGGAAAAGCAGTCTGGGATATGTCGCCGCAGGCTTTCGCGCAAGGTATTTCGGACGAAGTGTCACAATCAGCATACCGGCCCATGTGCTTTCCTTTGGGGGCAGCTGGTCTTTTGGGCACGGAAAGGAACAGGTGCCAGCAATCCACCCATGGTCGTCAGCAGAGAGGGGGTGAGGTGGGGGTGGAAAAGCCTCGACCAAGCTAGACCAGTGCTCTCTCTCAGCCTCTCTGCAACACTGGTTTGCAACACCCCCCTCCAGCCCCCCCCCCCCCTCCCAATTACTAAGACGCTCATGAATCCACCTGCTACAATACATTTTACACGAAAAAGCAGGTCCTGAGATGGTCCAGGTGGATGCTCCAGCTTCAAGCTTTTCGTGGCATTGGCCCGATCCTCCCCCACAGGGGGTCGGTGAACCGTACAAAAATTTCCAACCGCGAATTCCACAAACGAAAGCTATTCCACCCACGCTTTGCTTTCTTTCTCCACACCGGGCAGGCCGACAGCAGTCTTCGACAACGAAGTTCGTAGGGAAGAGCTCTGGGAAAATGCACCTACAAATAGCGAGTAACGTGACACTGCACGTTACCGAAAAAAGGTTAGCGTAAGTAGGTTAGCCCTTAGAGTTTCGAGATTGTAACAGGTAGTTACCGCAAGTTACCGAAAAATAACACGTTACCGATGATGGCATTACTTGTAACGGTATGCATATGTATTAGTTGAACAATTTGATAAGACATATCAACTTCACAACTTGTGAAAGGTCGGCTGTTTTTGTCTTCTACTGGATCGCGTGGCAAAAAATATTCAGCACGGACTTCGTGCTTGTGAGTGATTATGCAAACACACGAGTGAACCTATTGTTTCTGGCATAGTTTAGTTTGAGCAAGAAATAATGCAGGTTTGGGAACCTGAAAATAAACTGAAGCAAAACTACGACTCGACCTAGTTGGAACATATCCATCTTGAAATTTTTGTGCAAGCGCACAGGGACACAAAAAGGAAGACAAACGGGCGCTATCTAACAACTGGTTTATTGTTCGAAAAACATTCACTTTATACCCCTCGGATCTGCGCTCTCTGATCCACACACACACACACACACACACACACACACACACACACACACACACACACACACACACACACACACACACACACACACACACACACACACACACACACACACACACAAACACACACACACACACACGCACACACACAAATGCATTGCGCAAATATCACAAATAACGATAACAAGTTCGTTGATTAACAGACATGAGTGAAATTTCTTTCTCTAGTAAGGCTGCCGATGGGTGCCTGACACACTGAACGTATTCCCTCATCAAACCTGAAAATATTCCCTCAGAAGTAGGAGACCTTTGCAAAAAAGACGATAGGCGGAACTTAAATGACAGGAAGGTAGATGGGTGGATCAGAGAACAAACATTGTTAGCCAATGTCCAAGTTCAGATTAATAAAAAGAGACAGGAATTTTTGCAGGTCGCAACATTAGAACAAATAAGCGATGGTCATGTAGAGTGAAGGAAATTATAACAAGACATTGAAAGCATGGCCGATAACGGGAATAGGTTGCGTGAAGCTAACATAAGGAAATTCAGAGGAACAACATGCAATATCATCTCGCACAGGTCACAGTGATGTTGGAGGACCTTTGGACGATGACGTCACCCTGCGGTGCTTGCAAGACTCACAACAAAAGATGTGATCTTATGGTTTCTTGCAAAATTCAATGGAATGGGAGTAAGTTGGGAATTCAGTTTATTCGAGCAGTGTATTTGCCTCGTCATGTTAGTTTAACGGGGAAGAACAGTTCGTGTTAGTCCCTTGCTGTGGTGCATCATCATGATGGCAAATACGACCTGATGGTATTCCAAGGTGCGGAAAGGTGCATATCGGCTCCGTCGAAAAACATGAGGCTTTCATATTCTAGCAGTGTATTTGCCTCATCATGTTTTACCTGTGTACACAGTAAATAGAGCTCCAACAGTTCCAAGGCACAGAACGCGGTTAGATCTAACAAAGGCTTGGCGTCGGACACCGCACAAGTGTACACTCTTGTGTTCTTCTGCCATGAGGAAAGTGGAACTATGGCGGAGATTAAAGAAATGTCTTTATCCGGAGAGCTTCAACACTCGGTGAGAAAAGCGTCGCTTATGCTCCATAACACTCCTTCCTGATACACTGCATGGACTCCTCCTGACAAGCGCTGAGACATCCAATCCGATTAATTACAATACAAAGCTATGTACAATTCCGCACATAGTGCATATTGTGCATGAAACAGGCCGGAGTCTTTGAAAAAAACGCACTGGCGCTTTCGTTACCTTTGGGAATTGGGATGGGCAGCGCCATGGTCCCAGTACATTCTTGACACGGAAATCACTTCTATCCATTAAGGTTGCAGTCAACTATGGGAGGTACAGTCTGACAGGTCATGCCACTCCGCCACCTCTCTGGCTTTTCTTCCCCGAAGCTAGAATGCTCCGAAAATGACCGTGAATTAATTAAGATGACTAGCGGTGCTCTGCTGGAGATAAATGCAAACATCAACATTAGCTAAGGTTGCAATAAGACAGCAAGTTGGGCCAGTTGGTTGGGATCCATCGTTGGGATCTCTATTGCCCTTTCCCTGTCCTGTGTTTCTGGTGTTGCGCGGTAAAGAAGTTCATGTTAGCTAAGGTTTGTCAGATTCAAAGGGATGTTGTGACCGGCCTTTGCAGGCACCGGAGATCCGGAATGAAGATGTCGAGACAGGAGGAAGCTGAACTTAACAGAGGATTTATTTATACGTTCTGTACCTGATGAACCTTCTATAATGAGCCACCCGGCTCATTAAAAACGGTACGTTCTCCCCAAATATCTGGATCGGAGAACGCGTGTACATTGCACTGTACAATCGAGTGTCACACACAACTTGAGGGGGTGACGCCCACACGTGCCCAGGTAAACGTCCACCATCGAGGCGTGGTCACTGCACTTCAATGTGGCACCAACGAGGCTCTTCGTGGTCGTGTGTGCGCCGCTGGGCGAGAGGTCCCAAGCTCACGGCAGCGTACATCAAAACGGCCGCCGCAAGAAAGCTCAAAAGGGTCCTCGGAACTGCTCGCGGGGCGAGTTGCGGTTACCGCCGCTGTCTCTTCCCAGGAAGATGTTGCGTCCGCGGAAACCATTCTGGTCATCTCGGGGAACTGTTTACGGCAGCTGACGGCCGGACACCTCGCTTTTTTCCGGTTAGCAGTAGAGGTACTGTATATGCTATAGCATATACAGTAACTCTAGTTAGCAGGGACAATACATGGCCAACATCAGGCCCCCAGCGCTTCGACGACTTCTTGGACTTCGCTTGCTGGATTCCGTGCCGACCGGTTGTGCGCGCGCGCGCTCCGAGCGCTTGCGATCTTCGGCGTCAGCGTAGCTCTGGCCGACTGGGCTCGCCCTACGTCAACTCCTGACGCCGACGACCTTCGACGACAGTGTAGCTCTGACCTACTGGACTTACTCTACGCCATCTACAGAGTAGTACAGACGCCGACAACATCTCTCGCAAGTGTACCCCGTCCTCGGACTCCAGTGACCGTGCTTCCATCTTTCCTGTCTCTCCTATCCCCTCAGTTTGTTGTTGCTTCTTCTTCCTCGTTTCTATACCTTTACTTCTACCCTTTTTATCCCTCCTCACCCCCATCCCTTGTGAGCCCTGTGGCGGTGTCGCTCACTGAAGCAGACAATAACGGGGCTCACTTTTCTCTTCCTTTCTCTCTCTTAAGAATCACTCATTCGACGACTTCTTTGACGAAGAAACAACGCCGCTCCCTCGTCGCCCAGGCGCCGGTCGTAACAGTGACCAAATACCCAATCAGACCGCGCTTACGAAATTGAAGGCAGCTTGCGACGTTTGCATAGCAAAAGCTATACAACTCGAACTCCGACTGGGAAACTCCGACTGTACACGCATAGCTCGACCATGGCTCGGATTAGGCAATAGACTGGGATATTCAGTATTCCAAAACGGGTATTGACAGGAAGAAATGGAAACGGGCGAATAATCATATATCGGTGTAGCGCTCCGTTACTGTGATATTCTATTATCTTATCAAAACTTATTGATGACTACAATACCCATTCGTAGCACTCTTACACCCCTCCCCCCCCTCCCTTTCGGAAAACGAGCTGGGACCATGCAGGGAGCAAGCGGCGGGAGAGGAACTTCGCGGCGCGGGTGCTCGATTTAATCGGCGATGACTGGTGAGAGTTGAAGCTGCGCGGCGTGCTACCGGGCGTCCAATCGCGCTGAATGACAAATGATGTGTGGTTTGCGCATGCACGGCATCGGTATTCGGGGGGGGGGGGGGTGTAACGGGCCTTTCTCGCGTAGTGGGAGAGGGTTCTTCGAAGGTTCCGAGGGAGTCGTATATACAAACAGGAGGGGAAGGGCTCTCATTTCCTCAGTGGAAGCTGCAGCGACTGTCTCGACCGTAGCGCTGTCGATGACTACGTGTCAAGAGCGGAGACGTCCCTTTACTCGCGCCTCCACCGTGCGGGCCTGCAGCCTCATCTCGCTCATTACAGGTGGGCGGCGCCATCATCGCTGTTAGCTACCGTCATGAATGTTGAGCTCTCTTATTATGCCGCGATTATTTATCGCCGCGCCGCCTCTGCTCCAAAGAGACCTGCCACCCCCTCCTCTCGTCTTCTGGATGGGGTAATTGAGAGGGGGCCACGACGCGGCCGCTTACGTCGTGGTGTTGCTGTCGATATCTTCATCGGTAGCGCCAGCGGGGCACGCGCCTAGCGGGTGGTGCACTGGAGATGGTAATAGTCGTGGGCTAAATCACTTAAACCGCCCCTGGTGGTCATCGCATCGCACTTTGGCGCGTTGGCGGCTCGTTTGTCGGAAAGGAAAAAGCCCTATAGAAGTTGAATGTTCCGGGTTAGCCGGGAGGAGGAAGCATAAAAAGGGAGAAGGCAGGGAGGTTAACCAGAGAGACATCCGGTTGGCTACCCTACACTGGGGGATTAGGGAAGGGGGACAAGATAGCTGTAAACACATGAAAACCTGTGGGCCAACACTGCTGCGGAATTATGGGCTAACAAACTTCCCGTTGAAAGACGTGGCCGTGTTGAAGTACAAAGCAAAGGCGGTAACCGATGCATGGGTGTGCAATGTGCATTATGAACGATAATGAAGTGTATCGCTCACACAGTCGGAGGTCCGCATTCGAACAGCCTTAGCCAGCATTAATCCTTTTCATACAACCCTTATAACACGTCGTAATTGGAGCAGCAGTACACACAAAAGAACAACTGTATTTCAGAATTTTGCACGCGCGTGACGCTTTCGTATCGCATAAATGCGCATTTTGAATCGGAAGGTACAAACGTCAAATAACGTTTTAGCAGGTATCGTGCTGTTATTTCCAAACTTGTCTTTGTAATTACCATCTCAGATGCGCAGTCTGCAGCTGTTAACTAAGTCTGAGGTATCGAGTACTGGAAGTACATGCGTAGTTAAAACACCAAAACTGAGTGAATTTTCTTCTCTGAAGTGCCCGACGACCGCATCAAAATTCGGTACCGTCGGACAAGCGGGTCTTCATATCTTCTGCCTTGACAGCTGATTCTGAATAAAGCGTGCTGTGAGCTGACACCACATGGTTTTTTCAGCAAGAATGACTCCAAATCGTCTTTGTTATCACGCATTTTGCGAGGAAATTATATTGCAGTAATAATGTTTTATAGAAGTTATCGTCCGAAAGCATCTTAGGCTATGAGAGATTCTGTAGAGGAGGCCTGCGGATAATTTCGATCATGTAGAGTTCTGTAATATGTGCCGAAATCGCACAGCACATGTACCTCAAGCTTTTTGCATTCATATAAACGCGAGCCTGACCATAGCGTCTTGGGCCGAATCTGGGGCGTTCAGGTTAGTAGCTTTGCACCGTCACCATTAAGCCATTGTGCCATCCCCCAATCACCCCCCCCACACACACACACTTGAATCCACCACTCATGGTCACCCGGTCAAGAAACCCCCTCACAATCATCACAATCATCATCATTATCATCGTTTTCAGACTATAATATGGCCATTGCAAGTGGCAGGCCTCTCCCGATGACATCCAATTTACATGTACTGTGTGAACTGGTCCCGCCTCCTTTGTGCCTGCAAACATCCTGAGTTCCTCACTCTATCTTCTGCCATCCTCAGTAACCTCTCTCCTCTCATGGTATCTTGACCATCGTTGTCAGTGACCAGAGGTTATCAGCCTTTCGGTGGTCCTTCACCATTTGCGGCCTTCCCAGGTTTCCTTTTTCATTATTAAAGTCTGCTATAATGACGACTACTCTACCTGTTTATCAATGACTCAAATGACTCATAACCAACAATCGCATGTAAGCACGCTCACTCGTTTTTTTTTTTCGTTTCAGTCATGCGACATGATTAGATATGCGAAAACTGGCACTGGCACATCACAATAATAGGGCGACAGTACAGCAGTCATTCTTTTGCACCTCTTTCAACATCGTCAGTATAAAAGTATTGTACGTGAACGTTTGCAACACATAATGTGTATAATCGCAAATGTGTACGTCATTCAGTTGCATGGATTCCCGTCACGTAGGACATATCTTATCTTCAGTTAATGGAGCACTTTAACTGCGCGTTTTAAGCAGCGTGCTTTTGTGCGCGAGTATTTTTTTTATATATATGGGGTTCAGGATATAATGCTGCCTTCAAAAAACACTCTATATAAGCACATTCCAAGCAGTTCATCTTTCTCATTTGTACATACCCATCATTATCGTTCCCTCTCGTTGGTGTTCTGAGCGGAGGGAGCCGTCGCGGAATAAACGCTCCTGCTTGCCTTGCCTGGTGAAGTCTGCGTGCGTCTTTCAGAGTGGTGGAAGGGCGGGGTGATATGCCGATGTCCTCCTATGATCATTTTCCAACTGGACCTCCGATCTGGTCGCCGCTTGCCGCCGGCCACCCACACAGGTACGCAGACTTCACCAGGCAGGGCAAGCAGGAGTGTTTATTCCACGGTGTCTCCCTCGGCTCAGAACACCAACGAGAGGGAACAATGATGATGGGTACGTACAAGTGACCGGCGACGACAGCGCAGCTCTGGCCCACTGAATTAGCCCTTACGCCACCTCCCGTCGCCGACAAGAGCTCTCGCCAGTGGTGCCCCGTCCTCGGACTCCTGTGACCGTGTTTCATCTTTCCTATCTTCTCTTTATTACCGTCGTCACTCGCTGTCCCTGCGAATTTCTCTATATATATATATGCCTTTAATCCTAACCTTTTAATCCCTCCTCACCCCCATCCCTTGTGAGCTACTGTTGAGGTGTCGAACGCTGATGCAGACAGTTACGGGGCTCACTTTTCTCTTCTCTCTTTTATAATCATAATCTTATGTACAAGTGAGAACGATGAAGTGCTTGAAATGTGCTTACCATATATTAATTCTCGTACAAACTAAAGAACTGACCATACAAAATGAAAAAACAAAAGAGTAGCATAAAATCGCGCCTAATGTATCTTGACTATTATCTTCATGCAACTTATTGCTACTTTTTCTCGTGAAAGTATCCTCATTACAATTACCAGCAGCGCAGCCACGTGCAACGAACACTTTATAGTTACCCTCGTGACGTAATTAGAATCGTCTCTAAATCGGATATAAACTGTCTCCCATGGGGCTTAAGTGTTGATACTACAGATTTTGTTTCGTCCTGATGAGGTCGTCAATGCATTTACAAGAATATATACATAACCAATTCTTTAGGAGCACTGTAGTAAAACTGAATGCTTAAATGTGTAGGCATATATAGGCATGAAGACCACGGAAGCCAAGTCAACAAGCCATGACGCATGCGACCTTTAATTAAGTAGTTCTAACATTTCTGATCACGTGATGACCTAATGGCACTATCGAAATTACGAAGTTAATTTGAGTGAGTGACTAGTGCCATCATTCCCCGTCCTCAGACGCAAATGGGTTGTCACAATCAAAAAAGAAAAGGCACCTTCATAATTAACTAGTGATACCGGCTCTTTCAGTGGCATTCTTCTTTTTTTTCCTCCGAAATTAACTACACAGCCAATCTAAACTTATCTGGAGTACTCAATGGGCGACGTATGTGAGCCAAAACTGCTGTCTGTGAATTAGCTTAGAATCTTACGGGCTATTGTTCGTCAAAGGTTTGTCTTCAAAAAGAACAGATTGCCCGCTATAAACATAGCAGTTAAAAATAGAATCACGTCCGAAGCGTGACGTAATTACGTACCTATAACGGGCTCAGTGATCGCCTACGCGGCCGCACGCAGGCACTGGAAAATGAGGCCTCCGAGATAAATTCTCGTCACTCCTGCGGTGAGTTGCTCCTTTGGGATTTGGTTTTGAATGCCAGCTCAGCAATTTCACACTCTAATAAACGAAGCATGTGGATGTGTCACGTTGCGATCTCGTCTCGACTGCAGCAGTGATCATCAGCCGCATTGTGCGAGTAAGATGGATGTCTATACAGTTATATATATACCTATACGGTTGGCCGTTGCACAGCTGCGAATCTTGTAATAGCTATTCTAGCTTGCTATTCTCAAACCAATGTTTTAACTTCCTTCTCATTTGGCTTTAGGGGTGTTCAACCGTAATTAAGCATTCGCTACTGGACTTAGAAGCGTTAAAAACGTCGAAAATAACCGCCGAACTGCCGAATCTGTTTATTTTTTTTTCGTACGTCGCATGTCCTACAAGACCGGACGCTGGCCGAAACGTTGATTTATTCAAGTCTCATAGATGATTTATTTGTGGGGTTTAATGTCCCGAAACCACCATATGATTATGAGAGACGTGGTAGTGGAGGGCTCCGGAAATTTTGACCACCTGGGGTTCTTTAACGTACACCCAAATCTGAGTACATGGGCCTACAACATTTCCGCCTCCACCGGAAATGCAGCCGCCGCAGCCGGGATTCGTTCCCGCGACCTGCGGGTCAGCAGCCGAGTACCTTAGCCACTAGACCACCATGGCAGGGCATTATTCAAGTTTCAAAACACACACACACACACACACACACACACACACACACATATATATATATATATATATATATATGCAAGTAATCAATCACCTTAACCGACACCTTATTCACCAGAAGTGTTTGAATCCCCATCTAAAGACACATCGAGACAGACCATATGATATACGTGAAACTGTTCTCTTTTATCTCCTAAGCAAGCACATTACATGCGTGCGTGCATGCCCTGGTGTGTGAGTGTGTGTTTCATAAAATTGTGTCGCATAATCAAGCGTAACGCCTGCCTTATTCCCCATGGTATGCCCAGACATTTTGGTTGCAAATTCGAACACGGCGAGCCACCCGATTCAGATCCGATCGTTCATCGAACGGAACGCATGAGCCGGGATATAGAGAACAATAACACAAGGATCCTCTGCATTGCAGGCGGTATGCAGCGGACGCGGGAACGAAAACAACGTTATCGGGGCCGACCGATAACGAGGAGCTGAAAAGAACGAGATAGTAGTCGTCCGCTAGTCGTTCAGCTGTCGGACACTGGGAGGGGGGACGAGGCGACATATCTTTACTTGTAAAAAAAAAACAGACTATGTTGTTGAATTGACCTTTTGCCAGTGCATTGTGGTAGTTGTAGAAGCTTGAATTTGCATAATTTATTGATCCATATAGCCAGAACATTTAGCTGTCGCTATAGCCATCGCGCATACAGCACAGCCCCACGCTAGAACCGTTAAAGTTTGAAAATAAACTTAGCATTCGGTGGACGTCTAATAAGTTCAAGGAGTAAACTGAACTAGGAAGGTGAAGCTGCTTTCGAATCGCACATTTTTCGGACAACTCGCTTCACATATGCTGTTGCAGACTGCAGTGGGAAAGATGCGATGTATGTGTCCTTGTGAAAAAAACAAACTATGTCGTTGAATTGACTTTCTGCCAATGCAGCGTGGTAGTAAAATTGGATAGCCCGTATATTAAAATTTCGCCATTGTTACGACCATCATAATTATTGAATTTTTCCGGCCTTTGTGAACGGGTCGAAAATATTTCGACGCATTCCAAGGGAGGGTGTGCTGTCAAGACGGGTTGGTTTCCTGTCAGCAAAACGTGAAAAGGGGCCAGGACCGGTCTGCGCAAGGAAGGCACACGAGCCAAGAAAGGCCATTGTGTTTGCTGCGAGCAAGGCTTTCGAAGCAGACATGGAGGCAGCTGGGCCATTTTCGAGGTCACTGAGGATCTGGAAATCTCGGAACCAGCATGGCATTTGCAGTTCAGGCTGCAAGCTAAAGCCAAATTGGTTGTGGCTGCATCTTGCGAGGACAAGCGGAGCCCCGGGATATGCGGTGCTACGCCACAGCTTCTAGCAAACAACCAGGATGGAATGTGGGGGTGAAGAAAAGGATAATGCACTATGTTCTGCAGCCTTGCGGGAGCCCGCCTCAGTGACAAGGGATTAGTTGACTATTCCTTTTCCCCTTTCTCCATAGGATGGGCTGAATGGGGTGGCATATTTTGAAGATATGCTGGCCCACCACTTCATTGTCCAACCCAAACAGTCAGGCAAGTTTGACACGTGTACTGGCAGCCGGTTTTTCGAACCTCACCCAGCTGCCGGAAGAGTCTTCGAAGCCAATATCATCGGATGTGCGCGAAACTTGGTGACGTGTGCAAAAACGTCGGTGCAGTGCGTTTGTGACCATATTTGGGCATCGGGTAGACTGTGCCCTCTCCTCATGCATTGTGTGGTGCCTTTCCTCTCCTTCGTGGGTCGAGCATCTAGACCATGGAGCGCCGTATTGGCTGAAGCCGCGGACAGTGCGCCCAGCGTTGGCAACGTGGCGCTATATAAACGGAAGACTCCCTTGTATTCTACAAGCTCAGAAGTTCTAAAGTGCTACAGTTCAACAGTTCTCATGTACAGTTCTTGACTACTCGTTCTCCTTCTCAGTTACTAACCATGTAAATAAATTGTTGTCGTTTTTACGAGCGCCTCATCTGACTTGTTCGGCGATGGGTCCTAGGACGGGGGCCCGCTACAAAACTGAGACCCGCGGGACCCGGAGTCGCAACACCATCCATAAACAAAAAAAAATGGCAGCATATCCACGGAGTGAATTATGGAGAGTGGGGCGAAGAATTCGTCCGTCCATTCGTTCTTGCTTCCGTCCGTCAGTGTCACCATCCATGCGTCCATCAGCCCGTCCGTGCGTGCGTCTGTTCGTGCGTTCGTCCATGCGTCCGTTCATGCGTCCATCTATTCATCTGTCTATGTGTCCGTTCGTCCATCTATTCAACACTCCAAGTACCACCATCTCGCATCTTTTCATCATATGTTCCCCATATAGAAGCACCGCCATCCACCGGACATTCCAAGGACTAAACGAGAGGTGGCACACGCACACTTTCTTACGGCTTGCGCTTCGGGTCCACTTCCCAACTTTAACAACCTCGAGTTCATGGTATATACTAGTTCACTGTATTCATGGCACTGCGGCCGAATGCTCGCTAAACCTTTCGAAAACCAAGGAGGTTACGCCCAGCGAGTATGACGTATCAACCTTTTCCTGTCAGATAGTGCTCAATGTACATGCCGATGGCTGCTAATGGGAAATGAGAGACAGGAGAATTAGGCTTTTACTTTCTTACGGCTTGCGCTTCGTATCTACTTCCCATTTTTAACCACCTCGAGTTCATTCATGGTATATACAAGTTCATTGTATTCATGGCACTGCGGCTCAACGCTCGCTAAACCTTTCTAAAGCTAAGGAGTTTACACCCAGCGAGTATAACGTAGACCCTTTCTTGTCAGATAGTGCTCAATGTACATGCCAATGACTGCTATAATAATGGTGATCGCAGCCTGCGCGTTAACTAAGCCGAATGCTCCTGTCTCTTATTCCCCATTAGCAGCCATTGACAAGTACATTGAGCACTATTTTTTAATGTTCTACAACGCACAGAAGAAGTCTCCCACCGGCACCACCTTGGATGTCAAAATGTTATACTTGTTACATACTGAATACGGGTGAATGGATGAACCCGCGTAGGGGATATGCGCCACAGGGGATGCGAGATGACGGTGCTTGGAGTGTTCACTAGATGGACGCACGGACAGACAGACTAGAAGACGGACGAACAGATGGACGGACGCGTGGACGTACAGACGGATGGACGCATGGACAGACGGACGGACGCATGGATGGACGCACGGATGGTCACGTCGACGGACGGAAATCACGGACGGGCTGACGGACGCTTCGCCCCACTCATCATCTTTCACTCCGCGAATATGCTGTGATTTTATTTAATATTTCACCTTCATTTGGGATTAAATGCAAGCAACAAGAAAAGATTACCTTGTTAGAGTGTTATTTTTACTTCGCGCAGACAACGAGGAACTGATAGGAGCCGCATTCGAGTCATCTATTTTTACAAAACACGCTTCACGCGTGCTGTCAGACACTGGGGCAATGTTTACCCGCAACCCGCAACGGCTGTCTGTAGTGGCTAAGGTACTCCCGCAGGTAGCGGGATCGAATCCCGGGGGCGGCGGCTGCATTCTCAATGGAGGCGAAAATGCTGTACGCCCGCATGCTCAGATTTGGATGCACGTTAAAGAACGCCAGGTGGTCAAAATTTCCGGAGCCCTCTACTACGACCTCTCTCGTAATCATACTTTTTTTTTCAGATAAACTCGTTTTTACGAGGCGTGATGTATCACGCTACACATTAAAAGGTAGCTCATTATCCGATTCGGTACGTGACAAGTCTTAAGTTTCTGGGAGTGACAATTGACCGGCTAATGACGTAGACCCCACATGATCGGATAATTATGGAAAGCGTTGCGTCATACGAGAGCATTTTTCGCTTGTTATCAGGCAATGCCGGGGGCTGTTCCGTTACTGCTATGTTTGGAATGTATACCGCTCTCGCGAAGGTCTTCTACGTTACAGCCTTCCTGCGATACATGTAAATTCTCGAAGCAACATACAAGCACTGACTGGATCTCAAGTAAAGGCCCTGAGGGTGTCCCTTGGCCTACCAAAACACATCAAGCGTCGAAACCCTTGCTGACAGTAGGCGCCTTTCAGCTCCTGGTCCTCTGCAGCAGGACTTTCTTCGAGTCCACTTGCGTTATGCCACCAGAGTGCCGGATCATCCGCTTGCTTCAGACAGTAGTCCTGTGTGGAGCCTCCTCCCGCTACAATGTCAGAGAGTATCGATGCATGCAGAACCATCGTGGAAAACTCCTTCGTGGACCATAGTCACCTTCGTGCCTGGGTTCAAGAAGAAGAGGGGCACACCCGGACCAGCACTCAGATATTTCACTCTATAGAACATTTGGAAAACTGCTACAGAGCTCATCGTCATATTTACACTGTAGCTCTGTTACGTCTACATCACCCGTCATTGGCGTCTGGATTCCATCTGCCAATGTCACCATCTCTGCCACTCTGTCACTGCACCTCATCTACAGCCACTGAACAGGCTGCACTGTGAGCAGCCATTAATTACATCGTGGACCAGACAGCCGAGTCCTGGGTCATCTTCACTGACTCAAGAGCACCGCTGCAGTCGCTGAGGTCTTCATGCACACAGGACCAACTCGTCACGGACATCAAACGCCTATGCAAGAAAGCCTGTGACCTCCATCACAGCATTGTTCTGCAGTGTATACATGCCCACTGCGGAATACAAGGCAACGTCCGGGCTGATGACGCTGCCAAAGCTGGGCATGACACTTTAGCAGAAATCGTCGAGGTACCTTTCTCGAGACAAGACGTAGCAACGCTAGTGTCGGCACACGCCTGGCGCCTCCAGTGACACCTCTGGACAGACCCTGCCAAGAGTATGGGCCTCTGTACAAGATCGGCCCAGCGTGTCACTTCAGGATGCTGCGAAATCTCAACAGGCAAGGTGAAACATGTTTAAACCGCATCCGATTAAACGTTGCACATACGAATCAATTCGGGAACAAAATTGGACTGTCCGACTCGGCATTTTGTGCATAATGTAACGTCGCTGAAGACACCAATCGTGTCCTCTGTGAGTGCACGATATACGCATCAGAGCGACAGTCTCTCAAGATGGCCTTAAAGATACAACAGGACACAAACTTGTCGTTGAAAAATATTCTAGGTCCATGGCAGAACAGCCTCAGTGCGTTAGACTCCACAAAAGCGCTACTGACGTTCTCACGGACCACAGGCTTGAACGAAACGTTGTAAATAGTGCAGTGCGTGTGAGTGGCTGTATGTGTTATGTGACTATTATACGTGTGTGTAACTGTATGTGTTGTGTGTTTATCATTGTATATATCATTGTGATCACCCGGCACCTGAAGTAGCCTGTCAAGTGAAAAACCAGGCAAACCTCTTCAGCTCCCCATTATAATAATTCTCTCTACAATTATTTTAGTATAATCGACTTGACTTGTCCTAACTTGTTATTTGAACAATGTAACAGTTATACAACGTTAGCGAGTGTGGGCAGTATACATACCAACAAAGCGGGAAATGGAGCATAGGAAAGGTATATGGACGCGTGGGAAGGGATAAAAAAAAACAGAGTGAGCGGAAGAGAAAGAAAGCATCAGTGCACGCATTTCACAGCACACGCGCACAATGCCCCTTATGTCAGGTGGTCACTTTATTCCGCAGCTTCCAAGAAGAAGACAGACCAATCGTCACAGCTCTCCAATCTCTGTTAGACGAACTCCGAGTGCTCGTCAGCTGGCTGAAGTCACCGCACGCCGAGTCCGTATACAACAGGTACTGAATGTTGTATGTCCAGTGCTTGCAATCCTTCGGTGGGCAGCATGACCCCACGATCTGCAGAGCAACGCGATTCGCCTTAAGTACCGCGTCCACTTTCATCGAATGCAGCAGTCTAGTTCAAGCCCGCGTGTACCTTTGTTTGTGCGTTCCTTTCTTTCCATCTCTCTATCTTTCCATCCCTTGATTCCAACCACCCTGCCTAGAATAGCAAACCAGACACTCGTTCGTTTGACCTTCCTGAACGTTTGGTTATCCTTGCTCTCACAGCAAGGATGAGAAGGGTAACGAGGCTGACTGTGATCATGGCTCCGGTTGGCTTAATGAAATGGGAAGACAGACTTTATCAAAACGAAGGAAGTAAACTTCACCGAATACGCTTCTTGAATTTTCGTTTACTTCGCTTTCCCAGCTTCACCATCCTCTCTATGCTTTAATCTTCCTCTCTCCTAAACAAAGGTGCTTAGACTATCAGCCAATAAGGCTATAGCTGTACCCTCCGCTTAGTGGTAAGTTTCAGATGTTCTGCTTGCTTCACGGAGTTGTAACGACCACCACATGCTAATCACGTAGAAAGCTCGACAGAAACGACAACCGTCGAATGTAGCTTATTATACGCCCACGACTTATACTACAGTAGCGAGTGAATGCAACAATTTTTTAAAAAACAAAGTAACTCTTTCCGACTGTTCGGATTGCGTGATACAATGTAAGAAACCTCTTTTCGTTCTTCCTACAGATACGTTTTTTTTTGGTAGCAAGTAAAGAAGGCAGCCTCGATAGTAATTATCACTATTAAATGCAAATACGGCATAAATGGGGCTCGTTTCGGCCTTTAGAGGCACATCTCCTTAGCGGTCGACTTAAACTCGTTGAAAACGCAGCGTCCGTACGGTGCTCCCCTATTGTGTAGGCGTCCTTCCACGCCCTTGAGACAAGTTGACCCAGTGTGCGGTCAGAGAATCGGAGGCGTGCTTAGAGCTACGTTCCCGTCGCTCTGCGGCGGGTATACCTTGCAATAAAATGAAAAAAAAAAAGCCTATGCATATCTCCGAGTCACCTTTCCCGTGCAGAAGAAGCACACCTGTGCGCTTTTGGAACGCCTCGACAATGGAACATCCATCGAGTGCGGACAATACAGGAATCCGTAATCCATGAGAGTATGGAGGCCGATATCTTTTTCTCACTGAGAGAAAAAAATCTATTCGCTGAAAGAAACGCTTTTTCGTAGGTTACGGTATATAACTGCCTCGTGAATGCGTTTAGGAACAAATTAAACGCCGAATAGCCAGCATTGCTTTTAATGTTTTGGCGCCATATTTGCCATCTGTTGTATATACCACAAGCACAGAAAGCGCGGGAAAACGAGTCGGTTCCGTTGTGTAATGCGTGTGTACACGTGGCGTCGCTGCTGTCTGTAACCATGAACCATGACAACAATACGGTTACGTATATATATATATATATATATATATATATATATATATATATATATATATATATATATATAGTGGGAGTAATAATTCAATGGGCCAGTTAGTCTTCGTGAAGGTATGGGATATGGCACAACAGGAGCGTTGTCAACAAGGATAAATATATTTATTTCCCAACAGTTTCGGGAGGGGTCCTCCTTTCATCAGGGGATGAGTTCCTGATCCCCTGATGAAGGGAGGACCCCTCCCGAAACTGTTGGGAAATAAATATATTTATCCTTGTTGACAACGCTCCCGTTGTGCCATATCCCACATATATATATATATATATATATATATATATATATATATATATATATATATATATATATATATATATATATATATATATACATCCCCGCAGTCACAGGTAAAGACACGAGCTTGGCGATGTAACTGCGAGTTCGTGTGATCGTATAAACAAAAAAGAGAAAAAAAAACGTGCCGGCAAGTATGAGTGGCATAGCCGATATTTTCGTTTCATGTTGCTTGGAGATACTGGAAAAATATCCCCCTTATCAAAACTTGGCCCGCCAAGCTCGTTCTAGAGGACATGCAAGGCCAGCAAAAACCTGTCAACGAGGTTAAGTTTGGTTTCCGACGTCTTCGCGTGCATGTTTATTTAAGTCATTTCCGTGACGAAAATGACGTCAATGAAATATTTGTGCATCCCAACACGAAGCCCTATCATGTTGAAAAAAACGCCAGGCCTGCGTAGAAGGCGCAGCACAGTCACATCAAAAGCTAGAAGAGCGGCCCTTTCAGAGCCTTTTTAAAACACTCATTGAGTAACTATTGCAAGCACACTTGCTTGGTACCCACTATAGGGCATTAATAATAAGCTTTTGGGTAGTAGGCCGGCATTCGCTATGCTAGCCTTCTTCATTCTTCTGAGAAGCGCGGTATCTGCTAAACAATTGCAAGGAATTTTGTGCCAATTGTTCATGCAGTGGATGACGATCATGAGGAATTATGCCTGAAGTGGGCATATGCCACAGTTAATAGGTGATAAAAGACAAACTTTTGTAATCGGTTGGAGCATTGGACGACCCACTCATGATGCTATTTGCTTTGTGGGACGCCTGGTTGCTATTTTGCTGTTCTAAAACGCTTCTATACCCATATAACGCGATTCCTTTCCCAAAATCGAGCCTGCCTAAGGCAAGTTTGAGAACAGGTCCCAAGAAGCAGCGAGGCTCAGTGGTAGAATACTGAACTGGCACGCAGTGAACCCGGTTCGAGCCCCACTGTGTCCATGGTACTACGTTTATCTTTCTCATTTCAAGCGATAGTAATTACGGACACCGGCGGCGGTGGACAGCAACGGTGCTGAGCGTGACCCGAGTTGTGATATAAAAACAGCTTTCGCTGTAAATGTTTACAACACTAGAAACGAACCCAGGAACTCCGTGAGGCATTACGTTCATGACGGAGTTCGAAGAGTCGAAAAGAATCGGTGAGGCATTTCAAAGATGGACGGACGCCGATTGAAATTTCGTCTGTTTGAAACGCCCCAAAGACCGAAATTCAAGCCGACTTAAAACGCTGACGCACGTATACTCGATCATCAAAGGTGGCAGTAACAATAAAATACGTTACTAGATTGCTTCAGACAACACACAGTGCTGTGCGAGAAGGTGATTTAAATTGATTGATGATTCGGTCACTGCAAAGCAGATGGTGTACAACACATAGAAACACCGAATGCTTCCTCGCTTGCTACGCGATAACAGGCCTAAGCCAATAATCATCCCGCACTTCTCCTTTATTGTCAAAAAATGTACTGAATGCGAAAAAAGGTCACACAATGCAAGGAAAATCGCCCCATCTTTCCCCCTCAAATTGGACCAAATGTGAGAATTGCGTTGTGGGACGTTTCAGAGGTCGTTTTTGCTGCATTGCGCTAATTTGAAGGTCTCGGCAAGCACAGAACAAGAGCGCAGTCTTTTTTTTTTTGCAATAGGTGGGGTTCGCATTTTTCCCGTATGTTCGTTGACGTGTTTGTATGTGTGCGAGTATACGCAAAATAAAAAAAAATCGTTGGATCCCACGCACCTTCATCATCAACGTTATGCGAAGCATTAGGAGGGAAGGTGACCGTGTTGTAACTTTTTTATTTAGCGACACGTCATTTAAAGACGCTAAATATGTGCATAAATGTTGCACGCGCAGACATATATTGAAAAGTTGAAGATGTTCATGTTGTAAGCGCAATATTCGCATCATTCGACCTTCATCTTATCCATCTGAATCATCATAACTGCGAGCATCTTCTTCGTTCGGAGCGTTGATCGGGTGGTTCTGCCTATTAAACGTCGTTGCAACCCCAACGCTGTCACTGTCTTGCAGTGTAGGCAGTTTGCACTTGCGCAACGATGCCAACAGGGCCGTGCGTATTAGCAACACCAGAAGTTATAAGATGCTAGGAAGCGCAGGTGCTCGCGAGGATGGTAGCCTCTGGACACTGCTACCTAAATAAATTTCAGCGCATGACACGTAACTACAATGGACGTTAACCCGACGTGACGGCTGTATCACAGGGGTACATATGCAATGTTTATAAAATTCGATAGCCAGCACTGCAACCACAATTGGCGCTTCACGAACAGTAGGGTATATTTGAGAAGTACCTGGCGTGGTTCTGTGGTAGAATATTTGACTGCCACTCAGAATGCTTGGGTTCAAATTCTGCTGTGACCCTGACATTTTTTTTTTTTTGCAATCGTCAGATCAACGTTGCTGGTGTCAGGATTTTCTTAACGCGCATGTGTTAAAGTTTCCCATGTGTGTTCTTATCGTTACTGGGTAGGTACTAAGTGTCACTCACGTGTGGACCATACGCGCATACCTGTGGCACACACCTGTCCACGGGTATGTGCCACCGGTATGAGGGTATGGGCCAGACGTGAGTGGCACATACCCGACCGCGGGTATGTGCTACTGTCTGGCGGGAAGTGTTTGACGACGTATGCGACGGGATTGCGACGCTATTCCTTCATGTCATGACCAGCGCCTCATATTCGTCAAAGCAAGCAACGCCATGTTGAGGGGGAATCACGAGAGAACTCAGACGTAAACGGATAGATAGATAGATAGATAGATAGATAGATAGATAGATAGATAGATAGATAGATAGATAGATAGATAGATAGATAGATAGATAGATAGATAGATAGATAGATAGATACCGAATGTGTTTGAAGAACGCAAAAAATGCTTCGCATTTAAAACTTTGGAGGAGGAGGTTGAAACTCCTGATTCTTCCCGCCCACCCACACTCATCTGGCTACACCATTGTATTTAACTAAGTTCTGTTGGAGGGGTAGCTTTATCGTTCAGAATATGTGGGAAAGTGTGTGTACGAAAAGGGAGACCGTGCAAAGAAAGTGTACACAAAAAACGAAAATTAATGTTGCAAGGTTTCAGCTTCGATAATGCGACACGATCACTTTTTTTAGCGCTGTAGTCACTCACTACTTTCTCTGTGACCTCCGCGACAAAACTGTTTCACTTGCTTGGTGATTTAGCAATGCCGATTGAGAACATTTCAGTACTTCTTTCGATTAATATAACGAACAGCAATTTCTTATTATAATATAACGAATTCTTATAGCACGTGCACGGGGTATGTTGCTCGAGCATAGAGATATTGTTAGTTTGCTCTAGAGTGCACTTTAAACGCATCTTTTTATAACGCATACGCAATTATCGAGACGTGTTTGAAGGCCAACTCCGGCGATTTTCCGAGGTTATCTCAATGAAAATAATTGCGTACGTTGCTTTGTACATTTATGCCCAATTACAGGCTTGAAAGATGCGCTGATTCTTTGCAAATGAATTTTCGAAATTGCCACACCTCGCTTGCCAGAGTCTGTGTGACGTCATGCTTGGCATGTAAACGAAAGCGACGCAGCCGATGGTATCGCTACTTTGGCCGCTACAGGGTTTATTGTGCTAGCCACAAGGCGACAATGGCGGTGTTTGGCATGCGTATAGCACGGGAATGCTTTCTTCGTTCCTCTGTGGTGTTTGGCCACCGCTTCTCTGGTCTGGCTTTCACAGCTTTCCTACTCCGCGCCGGCGGAACCAGTATACGGCCTCTGGTTCTTACCAAATAGTACGTCATACGCAGACAGGGCGCCCGGTTGGGTTTCGGTATTGCACCTTCTTGTTTATTATAAACTGTTTTCAAATTTCCTGAGCATTTCAGCTATTGCCCCCGTGACAAAAGTGTCTCTGGAACATAAAAATACCATTACCTTGACATGGTCGAAAAATCGCCGGAGTTGCTGGTGGCTTAGGGGCCTTTAAGGGGCCCCTAAACCACCCAGCAGTCGAAATTTAGTTGAGGTGAGGAAGTTGTGCTCGAGTTCACAACGAACACGTAGCCGTGAAAATGTTTCGAAACGGTGCCGTATTAGCGGAGTTACACACATTAGATGATCGAAACGCGACAATCACTTCTTTCCCTCTTTCCTACGCTACCCTCTTCCAAGACCGCTTGGCCTCTCCTCGCTGAGTCAGCTGACTGCCCCTCCTCATCTCGCGTAGCATACGTCACCATTGAAACGCTGTTCGGGACAGCGTCTACTTCCGGTTGCCGTGATTCGCGACTCCGACGCCCCAGCTCGCCGTCAACTGTGTTGTGTGTGTCATCTGGGTGCACTAATCAGTGACTAACCGCTGTTGCTGTTGTGCCGGCCCGTGCCCATATACGCTATCGACTTGGTGGCCGCAGGTGTCGATTCGCAAGCGGCAACACGACCAAGAACAGCAAGGTGCGCGCGAACAGGCTGTTCGCCGAGAGACCGGAAGTCGTCGGTTGTCGTTCGGCCAATCGCAAGCATCGAAAGTGGTGACGTCATTGAGTTTCACTGGTGATGTCACACATGTCAGTGGCGGGAATGGCGGGGACCGGAAAGGAGAAGATATTGTTGTTGTTTTTTTTTCGGAATTGTGGCGCGCCCGCTACCTGTAGCGCTGTGGCGTGTAACATCGTTGATCGCGACGGCATTCTGCACGCGATGCGACTTGTTTACTTGAAATGTTTGGGAAAATATTGGAGGGGCTTTAGGGGGCCCTTTGAGGATAAGACATAACATACAAACAACCAAATCTACAAACGCACATTCGACTTCACAAGACATGGTTACTTTATGCCAAATCTGTTTCGCATTTCCGAAATCCGGGATGTAAAATTGCCGATCTTTCACTTTCCACCACTGGTGCACTCACAAGCGAAGAATATACGCTAGTCGGTGTTTGCTCCTATCTACATTGTATCTGTTTAAATGCTCAACCCCTCAGAAGGCAAACAAATCGACTTCACAAGCGTGCCAATGTGTTTACTGCCTGTCATATCATTGATAGTGCTTTTGCACTACATATTGTTAACTCCGCTTGAAAACTCGAAGAAAATAGGTGGGGCCGTTGCCCTTTTAACAGACCTTGAGAGATAAACAAGATGCAGCGAGCCTGCACAATCTTGTCGACAGATTATATTGCCGATACCGACAAAGCGGCACAATTTTCGTTAGCCATAACAAATTTGCAACGCGGTTCCACAGTCGCCGCTGTTAATACGGCAATCCCTCCGGACAGATGCAAGTTATAGTACGAACCTTTATGCAAAATTGATTCATCGTGTCATTGCTGCTCGCCGCGAGACCTTGACAGACATGATGGAAGGTGCCTGCACTGCATCGGATTACATCTCGCCCGTACTTTCATCTTCAAGGGCAAGATTCAAAGGTTTGGCTCAACGTTATGCATTCATCGTAACACCCCAGAAGAACTGCAACGTGCCACGGCAGGCTATATATGCATCAAATATATTGTCTATGAGGGCGGCGTTACACCTGAATCAGGATTTTCCCTTAGAACAAGCTTTATTCCGAGCCCGTGGCAAGGCACCGCCTGTGTTTTATACACCACGCCGGCGTCGCTGAGTTTCTTGCAGGCCACTGAAACTTTGTAAAAAAGTGTAATCTGTGTAAGGGTAGTTCAGGCGAGAGCTCCTCGGCATCGAATAAAGTCTGTCTGTCTGTCTGTCTGTCTGTCTGTCTGTCTGTACGTCTGTCTTTTAATGCCCGTCCGTCCGTCCGTCCGTCCGTCCGTCCGTCCGTCCGTCCGTCTGTCTGTCTGTCTGTCTGTCTGTCTGTCTGTCTGTCTGTACGTCTGTCTTTCCGTCCGTCCAACCGTCCGTCCGTCCATCTGTCTGTCTGTACGTCTGTCTTTCTGTCTGTCTGTACGTCTGTCTTTCTGTCCGTCCGTCCGTCCAACCGTCCAACCGTCTGTCTGTCTGTCTGTCTGTCTGTCTGTCTGTCTGTCTGTCTGTCTGAGTCGTGTGTTGTTTCATGTGTTTGTCAGTGTATATATTATAACCGTCACTCAGACCATAGAGTAGCACGTCAGGAGAATTAATAGACAGGCTAACAACTCTTAACATCTCATTAAAAGCATTTATATATGTTTCCCTCTTCCCACTCGCACGTTTTTTTTTTTGAAGTTTTCCTCGCGGGCACAACGTACTAAAGAGGCGACGCGCCGCTTTTCGCCGACTGACGCACACAGCCCGCGGCTGCGGAGTTAATCAGCAGCGCTCCCCGCGAGGCTGCTGCCCCTTCCTGATAAGACGTGCCCGCTGCGTTCTCGATAAGAGTCGTCGCTGACAGTGACGCCGACTCTGTGGCGCAGCGCCGTCGTCGACAGCGCCGTGCAACGCGTCCCGCACCGTCCTTGCGGAGCTTTCCGCCGCGAGTGCGTCGCGTGGCGCGATGTAGTACCATCGCCCTTGTTTATCAGCTGCAAAGCGCACGTTGGCGAATTTCGCTCTTTTAGGGGTGAAGCACCTACCTCTAGGGTGAAGCACCTACCTTTAGGGGGGTGGGGGTGAAGCACCTATACCTTAAAGACCCCACAATGCTCCTCCATAAACTGCCGTGCGGCGTCTACAGCAGATGTAGCATGGATGCGATCGAGAAACCGAAACTTACCTGAACGACAACAAAAACAAAAAAGTTAACAAAAGGCTATTAAAGGGAACAAACAAAACAAAAGGGAACAACGTCGTGGAAAAATCCACACTTAACCACCCCTTAATGAAAGCATATGACAGAAAAAAAACAGCTTAGCAAGGCAAATATATAAAAGGCTACCGGAACAAAATGGAGGGCCACAACTCCAAAAAGCAGCACAGCGGGAACGCTTACGAGCTGCCTAGGAGTTGAAGCCACAGCGGCGGCTAAGCGTCAGAATCGTACATTTGTCTGCCCGTCCCTTCTCTGTACTGTGGTATGAGACGTATGAAGTATGTAACGTATGTAACGTATGTGGTATGATAATATGGCATGCAGTGACTCGCCTAGCAAGAAGTCCTTCTTAATCCTCTATACTATTCACTCACTTCAACGTTGACCTTAGGGATCATACCTAGGGCCTAGCCTAGCTTCATCCACTCATCATAATTCACTCCTTGAAGATGCGTGGATTTTTTTTCTGCTTCCTGCCACAAATTGACATGAGTGCAGAAGAAAAATCGCCACATCTTGTGTCATTTCGGTTGCCTGACAATTGCGTAGATGCATGTTACCTTGTTTGTTAATCGTACAGTTTCGCTATTGGCACACTTTGTTTTGAAGCCAGGGTATATGTGCGAATTCAGTTACCTAACTATTACCGTACCTGTGGCATTGCACGTACGCGTCCGCTTCAGCTACGGGAGGTGCGGGGTTCGATTCCCAGTGCCGGACGGCCACCCACCGGTTGCTAAACAAGGTACAGACGGGCTTTGAGGGGCTGTGACGCGTCGCCCCTCGGTGAAGCTTACTCGGCCTGGAGGACTCCCAGGGCCGTTGCGCGGAGCACGGTTACCTAACTATTAAACGGTGAAGCATTTTTTAGCATGCTTCAGGCATTTAGAGTCTATCTATCTATCTATCTATCTATCTATCTATCTATCTATCTATCTATCTATCTATCTATCTATCTATCTATCTATCTATCTATCTATCTATCTATCTATCTATCTATCTATCTATCTATCTATCTATCTATCTATCTATCTATCTATCTATCTATCTATCTATCTATCTATCTGTCTGTCTGTCTGTCTGTCTGTCTGTCTGTCTGTCTGTCTGTCTGTCTGTCTGTCTGTCTGTCTGTCTGTCTGTCTGTCTGTCTGTCTGTCCGTCTGTCTGTCCATCCGTCCGTCCGTGTGTGCGTTTGTCTGTCTATATGTACGTCTGGGCGCTCTTGTGATCACACCCTCAAGTTGGAGTAAACCAAAATTAGTATGGGATGGCAAGATGGTTCGACGAATGTGACTCGCATGCACATGCACATATGTACTCAAACGCACATACTGATGGGCGGGTATGAGCCACTGATGTGCGGGTATGTGCCATACGTGAGTGGCCGTTTATATCTATCCAGGAACGGCGAGAACACACACAAGTAAGCCATAAGAATTATTCTTAAGAGATTGCCAAGTGAAAGTCCGTTGGAAAAGTAAAACTTATACATGCCAATTGCTTGCAACTGCAAAGGCGCGTTGCCCCACCACGGTGGTCTAGTGGCTAAGGTACTCGGCTGCTGACCCGCAGGTCGCGGGATCGAATCCCGGCTGCGGCGGCTGCAGCCCGTGTGCTCAGATGTGGGTGCACGTTAAAAAACCACAGGTGGCCGAAATTTCTGCAGCCATCCACTACGGCGCTTCTCATAATCATGTGGTGGTTTTGGGACGTTAAGGCCCACAAATCAGTCAATCAATTAATCACTAACGTGCACCTAGCCGAGTTTTTATGAAGTGGTAGCTGATATAAAAAGAGGCTTTAATATGGAACATTATCCTCATTCAAACTCCATGTAACGCATGCGACGAGTTTCGAATGTTTAGTTTGTTAAAGTTGTGCACTTACTTGATTTCTCAAGCTTTATTGTGGAACGACAAATTTGTAAAACAACTAAATTTTATCTCCTAGTGAAATGCTGCAAAGTAACCATTGTATTACTGATAAACATTTACATGTTTAGGGCAGGACAGACAAGTCTCTGCATGCGGCCTAGTGACAGGTCTACGTGGTCTTGAAGTTGCTCTCGGAAAAGTGCCGCTGTCCTCCACCACCACTTTGTTGCCGTCACCGGAAATCAGTTCAGGAAGGCAGTGCAATCTCTCTGGGCGAGTTTTTTTTTACCACCGCTCTGACCGAGGTCAACAAGTTGTTCTTCCGATCACTTAGGCACACAAGCCACAATCGCAGAAAAAAAACAAGAGGACGCGGGTGCGTTATTGCCCTTTACTTACGAAAGTGGCGTTACGTTCACTTCATCTTCAGCCATCGCTGTCATTTCGTCAATCTCGGCACACTAATGTGCAGATTGTGCACGCTGTCAGAAATTTATTTATGCATTATCTGTCTATCTGTTATCAAATGATGTAGCCATATGCAGGGTTATGGCAGGCGGGGACTCATGTTTTCTTTAGTGCTATCTTCTCTTGTTTTTCTGTTTCTTCAAAGTTAATGTCTTGACGACGGGATAGCCGACTCTAACATAGCCTAAATTCACATGTTTCTTTGTTGTTGTTTTTTTTGCGTGTAAATACGCAGTGCATTTCTTATAAGCAACAACATATATAGGCAGGTCACAAGGATGGCAACGTTGCAAACAAAGTCAACTTTTATAGTAACCCTATACTTGAATGAAATCTTTAATAAAAGCTTCAATAATAACAACAATTGCATGGTCGTTGAGTACTAAAATCAAGACTGTTTGTCAGGTACATCGCAAGGAATTATTCGGTATAATTTCGACTTTGGGTTTCTTATCGCCTGCATCGAATTATCCCGTGACCACACATGATTCCACGGGAACTATCTCGTAGAATTATCCCGTGAATAAACATTAACGCGTGACCTGAAAAACAAAAAAACGAAGGAAAGCTCAATTTACACTAGCGTACACTTGCTGTCAAGAAATCCTTACGCTGCATGATTATGATATTAATATTCCAGCATTAGACGCTTGCTTATAACTGAAACATGCGAGAGAGAAAAATGTGAATTGTTTCTTTGTGCTCAAAGTTAGTGGAAACAAAATGCCACTTATGCATAGAAATGTACATAATCATCACATGTCAATTAGTATTACTATCACAGACGTTTTTGTAGTAGTTCATTATGTAATTACACAATTATTAGTTGTTTATGTGATGTCATTAGCAGCGATTCTTGTAACACTGAGTGAATCTGTCCTGCACAATACACTGTGCTGGTTTCTATCACTCCACGACACATTAGAACTTGTTTTCGGTTTTTCAGAGTGTGTCTATTTTGACGCTTCTAAGCAAGCGTCGAATAATGCAATTTTCAGCGGACAAATTTCATTTTCCAGTTCTCGTGACGATCGTAACCTATAGACGTTTCGGTGCACATTGATTTCAAATGTTCGTTTTTTTTTTTGCTCGTGACTTCCACATTGTGTTTATTCCACATTGCTGAAACGCCTGAAGTCGGTGGTTTCAACACAAACGTTCACGCGCACGTCGAACGTTAGGCTAAAGCTATGTTCACACTACGGTCGTAAGGCGTCGATTTTTCATAACACGCGTAAGCGGAAGCACAACAAGCGTATGCGTCTAGTTCAGACTGTGAACGTAAAGGTACCAACGTTAACGCATAAATCGTGGGTGAGAGTGTTAAAGGCTAGGCAACTTTTACGACTGCGATACTACGACCGTTACGACACAGCCAATGACCGACACAGCCAATGACAGCTTTCGGTTTTCAACAACCGGTCACGAGACCTGACGGGACTTCCGTCCTCCCGGCTGCAGCAGCATCGCGGAGGCGATGGCGGTAGCTGCCGGCGCGGGAAGTGCTACTTCGCCATTCCGCGGTGACGATTGGGTTGGCTTTGTTTGCTCGCAACGTGCGTAGAAAGTTGTTCCGCGCTGCCTGCCGTACTGTCTTCATTTGGTGTGGTTTAGTCGTTGGACATTTCTGGGAAGTGAAAAGTGTGCGCAATGGATTCGCTTGCTAGTGACGTCGATTCTACAGCGACAAATATGATTGGCCTATCGTAAAAATCGTAATGTACGTAGCTGTAAATGTGAACAAAGGTATCGGCATAACTGCGGTAACGCTTTTTATAGCCGTTGCGTTCGATACGCCGAACGAGCTGTTACGCACGTTACGACCGTAGTGTGAACATAGCATTACACGTAGCACACCCAAAGTGCCACGTCAGGAAACGACATTCGCTTCAACACGTCTTTATGTTTTCGCGTGGGCAACGTACGTCATCGTTCACTGTACTGACGTTTCGATGACGTCACGGATTTTGTCACTCGACCGGTCGCCGAACTTGGCTGTATGGGTACTCCTCGTGGAGTTATATCGAAATTCCGCGAATCTGTATTTTGATCGGTGACGCGAGAGTGCCTATGTAGACCTTCTTACTGTGTGAGTGAAATAATACGTATCTGTTTGACTGCCGTAACTATATAAAATGACTTTGGCCCACTTAGTTCTCGGAACGTATCACCGATGTAAAAAATTGTGCCACAGCCCCACCAAGCTTGAAGGAGCAGTGACGCATGGTGGCCTTCCTTAGTATACCGCTCAAAGCCTAGCTTAGAGATTACCGCAGTTAAACCCATGTAGTCACATGAGATACAGCCCCATAGGGGGCAGTTAAGCATAGGAGAAGGAAGTTAATACTCTCTCTCTATCTCTGTGTCTGTCATTTATTTCCTTTTCTCTGTCTGTTTTCTTTTTTTCTTTCTCCATATATTTGCTCTCTTTCTCTCTTTATATTTTCTTTCTTTCCCTGTTTATCTCTCCGTATGTTTCTCTCTTTCTCTACATTTTTATTGCTCGTTTACCCATAGCAACGCAATCGTATGGTTTTCGTGAACCATTGTTCTTCTAAAGTGCCTGGATGGCCGAGTGTTTACAACACTCGCCTTCACACGGCGTGGGTACCCGCGTTCGAATCCCGTCTCGCCGAGAAATTTCATTTCTTGGTTGATTGATTGATTGATTGATTGATTGATTTGTGGGGTTTAACGTCCCAAAACCACCATATGATTATGAGAGACGCCATAGTGGAGGGCTCCGGAAATTTAGACCACCTGGGGTTCTTTAACGTGCACCCAAATCTGAGCACACTGGCCTACAACATTTCCGCCTCCACCGAAAATGCAGCCGCCGCAGCCGGGATTTGATCCCGCGACCTGCGGGTCAGCAGCCGAGTACCTTAACCACTAGACAACCGTGGCGGGGCAAAAAATTTCATTTCTTTTCCTCTCCGATTCTGTTCTCCTCTTCAACCCTTTTTCCTTCCTCCAACGCGTTGCTAAATGACCCATGATGACGTCATCGCCGGGCGATGCTTTTCTACGCACATCAAACGGACTCACCTAAATCCTGTTGAACGGGATAAGGCCGCCACTGGAGACAGAGGACGACCGCATAACTGTTTTCGACGTGGTAATGGGTAAATATGATGGATATGCACTCCGCGTGCAAATAGAAGCAAAAAAAAAAACGAAACGCTAACAAACAGGCCTGGGCATGGCAACAAATTGCCGACCGCATCATTGCATCGGCGTATACCTTATTATGCAGCTCTAGCTACAACAATCAGCGCTCGCGAAGTACTTCAATTTTTTCCGTACCACATCACGAAATCACTCCCCAGTGTTGATGAGCTTCACAGAGTGTGAACTACGGGCACGTGCCGAAATACAACGCACGGACGTCATTTTGTTAGCGCAATTCAAGACATAGACGAGTTTCGTGTTTGTAAATATAGTAAGGCTCTGTCCAGTTGTTGGCCCGCAGGCGCGTTGGAAGAAAAAAAAAACCGTGGTTGAACACAGTTATAAGCGAAGCTTGTCAAACGATAGCAACATTGCAAACACTGCTTTAACGGATGGATGGATGGATGGATGGATGGATGGATGGATGGATGGACGGACGGACGGACGGACGGACGGACGGACGGACGGACGGACGGACGGACGGGTGGATGGATGGATGGATGGATATGGCTGTACCCTTTAGATCAGGCGGTGGCTAGCGCCACCAAGCCGTAATACTTAATGAACTCAAAACTATATTTATTTATTTTTTCCTTAAAAAGTGAGTTTGAGGATTCGTACTTCGCAGTGAAGGGTTCAATTTTCACTCGTGCCTTGACTTTAGCCACCAATCAGATAACCTCCTTCTAGTTAAGTCTACCCGCTTGAAGTCTATTTTGCCCTCGCTGTCCCTAAACCCCAGTGCTTTGAAAAACTCTGCGTCATCATCCCGAACTATAGGGTGAAGCCCTTTACAGAACATTATCAAGTGTTCGGCAGTTTCTTCTTCCTCCCCACACGCACTGCATACTGTGTCCACCCCTTCGTATTTGGCCCGATATGTCTTGGTTCGCAGTACTCCCGTCCTGGCCTCAAACAGTAGAGAATTACCCCGAGTATTATCATAGATCCTTTCCTTGGCAATTTCCTGCTTAAAAGTTCGAACGTGTCCCTCGCATCGGCGCCACCACGCGGCAAACAGCGGTGTGTTGTCCCGATTTCTTTATGATTAGTCGGCGCGAGAAATATCAGCAAATAGACACATGCTCATGCTCGTTGCTATGATGACGCGAGAGCAGGAAGATGAGGTAACTGACGTTGACCGAGTTTCAAGGTTGAACGCATGCACAAAGTCGTCTTTCGGTGTTTGTTCCGGGAGTGGTGGAGCTGTCACGTCGCTGTAAAAAGCACCACTCAATGCCAAGGTATTATTATTATTATTATTATTATTATTATTATTATTATTATTATTATTATTATTATTATTATTATTATTATTATTATTATTATTATTATTATTATTATTATTATTATTATTATTCATGTTATACCAGCAAACTTGTCAATTAGGTCCCTAAATGTAGGTCTAAACTCCGTTCAACCACATAAAACATATGGAGCAGCACCACCATCTGCATCAGATATCTAACCTGGTTATACAGTGCCCACACTTTTCAAGATGGCGTCGTCGCACAGCGGAAGAACTTCGTTGCCGTTATTCCTCCAGCTGCGAAATGGTACTGAAGGCGGCGGAGACGATCGCAAGAAATTCTTCTTATGGTATTTCGGCGGGAGCAACCTATAGTCTATCAAGTCTGTCTTTCACTTTAAGCGACGTCAAAGTGTTTTTTTTTTTCCTTCTCTCCTCGTCAACACGTCACTGGAATGTTCATGACGTCAGATACGGCCCTTCGACACCGCGTCAGCATCGCAGTGACATGTCTCCAAAGTGATTTCCCAACCTTCGCACATGTGGTCGGTTGAAGAGGAGCGTGAGGTTTTCTACGAGTTAGATCACGACCGGCGTAAAGGGCGCAGCCAAAAGAAAATTATCTAGGTACCAACACTGTCTTAATTCGTGCAACGTAAATTCAAATTATCTTGTCAAGAAAAGCACAGAATGTCGAACGTGAACGAAACCATGCAGTAAAATAGGGAAGACAAGGCGTCAATGGTCAAGCGATGGTAAAATGTAAAAAAAAATGCGGTAAATTCTCACGTTAAACAGATATGCTCTAGCAGTTTAGTGTTTCTTCCTTGTGGTGTCCTTTCCTATTTAGAGCAGTCTTTTCTTTCAAGTGAATGAACCAAACTGCCCCCCAAGACGTATGATGGTAAAGATATCTGGAATGCTTCATTACGTCGTTGCCGAGTCCCCATCGTACCCTTGTTTTTGGGACGTTAAACCCTCAGAATTATTCGTATGAGATTGCCAAGTGAAAGTTTGTTGGAAAAGTGAAATTTATACATGTCAATTGCTTGCAACTGCAAAGGCGCGTTTATCACCACTTGTCGTCAACATTCGCATAATAAACGAAAAATGTCACGTGTGTTTGTGGTTACATATTTTGAGATTGATAGTTGTAACAACTCGTAATGTCCGACTGTACGCTTATGCGAACGTTTTATTTGATGACGTGAGAGTTGTAAGCAATTACCCGTATAATTCCTCTAGCAAATTTTTAACTGGTAGCCTCCACTCTTCATGTGTTATTCTTTTTTTTTTCACGTTTAAAACTGCGCGCGCTTCTTAAAACACTTCTGATACCAAGCTCGCCTTAACGTGCATACCTCCGTATTCAATTGCATAGTTTTCAATTCTTGCCACGCGCAGCTCTTGGGTCGCTTGTTGCAGTGTCACGCACAGCCTAAAGCGGCTCCTGCATTTGGGAGGCTCGTAGCTCAGTTAGAGATATATTTCATTCCTGTTTGCGGTGTTCTTTCATTACCCGGTATAATTTCAACATACTGAATCTTACCACCTGAAACAGTAAAGTGAATTTCACAATCGCTGACGCAAGTTCACATTTCAAACTAACGAGAAGACAGTGCAATATGCGACGGCGGTGCCTTGACCTCGTTTGCTCACTGAGTTAGTTTATTATTTACCTAACAGATGGCGGATCTCACACATGACCTTTTCACCATCGCGGACTGCTGGAGCTCGTTTTGCAGAAACTGTTTATAAACTAGCTCCTCAACGCACACGGTTCGAAACATATGAGCGACTTAAATTGATTGACATACAGACAAACGTTTCTGTTCGAGGTTTGGAATCCCGTAAGCCGTTTTATACCACTTATCAAGGATGTTTGAAAAAAAAAAACACATATCCAGCATAATGTCTGGTGTGGTCTTACAGACGCTAAAATAACATTCCGACAAATCTGTAATGGGGTTCAGCTGAAGACATGTGCAATATGATTTTTTATTGTTATTTTGCGGTAAGGGCTTTAGTAAAATGGCGAACTGCATGGGCGAAGGGGCAACTTCATTTTAGCGTAAAGCGCTAAAGGACGACGACGGAGCTAGAAAATAGCATGAGTGCCTTGTCCAGGATCCTTATCCAGGACAAAACACTCGTGCTGCTTTTTTGCTACGTCATCGTGGTTTCGCCCTTCCCGATAAACTATAGGTAATGTTTCTTTTTATTACTTTCTAAACGAGACAAAGGTAAAACAGCGTCCCCTGCATGTAAGCATGCACATATGACTGATTTCGAAAGCTGTCTATAATGATTACGCAGGGATGTCCTGCACGCTTACAATGCACCGCGTATTTCAGTGCTCACGCAAATCCGGGTCTCGATTCTCTGCGCTTCGCAGTGCGAGCTGACATTATTTCGAGGAGTGTATCTTTTTTTTCCCTCCTCAGCTGCGGCTTTCGGAGCCCCAACCCGTGACCTTTGACGGCTGTCGCCGGTGAAAAACAGCTGTGCAAAAACTGTGACGTCAGAGGGTTAACCGCTGCACAGCTGCCCGCCCATCAGCCGACTTTTCTCTTCTCTGCTCTAGTGGAGCCTGTGTTTCAAATTTTGCCTTTCCGCAAGTAGGTGCAGCAAACGTATCTCGTTCAGGTTTAGGGAACGTGCATCTACATGTCTATAATGTCTTTAATGTGTTGTACTGCACCGCCTAACTCTGATGATATAGCCATGAAAAAAAAAAACGAAACACCGCGGGCAATAACCTTGGTGCTTGATAATACCTCGATGAAGAGGAGGATGATGATGCCTCCGCTATGGCTCTTTCCCACTCAGGAGGATTGGCCAAGAATTTAGGATATAAAATTTAAGGCCTTTCGAATGATAGCTAATACTAACAGAAGGAGGATAAGCACACGTAAATACAGAAAGAGTGCAATATTTGCTTTTTGCCATTTCGACCAGACAGAATAATATATACCTCGAATTAAAAATGCAGTAATTTTGAACAAGTTTAAAATTTATGTTTAGAATTTGCCTAATAATATTATAATAACAAATATGCAAATTGGAATTTAGAGGAGCATTCGTTTTGTTTCACGAAGATAACTGCAAACGGCATTAAAGGCATTCCTGTGGCTGTATAGCCCAGAACCGAAGCACCAAAGGAGAGTATATTCTCGATGGTGAAGGGCAGCCCAAGACCTCGATAAATTCATAAATTCCCGTTTTCCTCTACAGATTACCTAAGACATATGGGCGCTGCCAGGCTCAGGCTGTTATTCCGATATTTTCTTGTTTTTTTTAATTCTTGCTTCAGTCAGCTATTAGGTTTTTTTTTTGTCGCTGATTGTTCATTTTGGGTGACCTTCTTTATTTGTTTTCGCTGCAAAGCTTTTCGATATGGAGCAGCCGAGGTAATATGGAACTCAACGACTGTGCAGCATGAAAGTTATAACAGACCAAAAGGCCACGAAACATGGTATGCACCACCCCAACACGTTTTCAAGCGTGCGCGTCTACCGCGACACTGCTTGTTTGGTAGTTAAATATGCAAAACACAAAGGTTAGCAGCTTAATATGGCGGCCCTGAAACTAATTAATCGAATAGTCTATAAGGCAGAAGAAGTTAAGATGGAGCCCAAAATATATTAACTATGCTTGATGATCTTTGGTGTCGGTGGTTGCCAAGGTTTACACAACTTAGTTTTTTTTTTCATTTGCTGCATTGACAAAAACAAAATTATGCTTGTAGAAACTATCGTTGTATAGTGTTCACACACAGGCTATACTACAAGCTTTCTTGGCCAATCCCCCATAGTGGCCCCGCCATGGTGGCCTAGTAGCTAAGGTACTCGGCTGCTGACCCGCAGGGCGCGGGTTCGAATCCCGGCTGCGGCGGCTGCATTTCCGATGGAGGCGGAAATGTTGTAGGCCCGTGTACTCTGATTTGGGTGCACGTTAAAGAACCCCAGGTGGTCTAAATTTCCGGAGCCCTCCACTACGGCGTCTTTCATAATCATATTGTGGTTTTGGGACGTTAAACCTCACATATCAATCAATCAATCAATCCCCCATAGTGGGTATGTGCCAGTGTTCACAGGCAACAAACAAACGAACAAACGAAACGATACTGCTTTCGCGACACCTGCAACGGTGTTCGGAGATTCTTGATCGTTTTCCTGGGTGACACTCGTAATTGTTCTTACGCACAAATTACGCTGCTGTAAAATGGCTTCGAATTACACAACGTGTAAATAATTTTTTTGTTCTGTTTTCACGCACGTCAACGCTTAGGTGTTGTAAAATCCGTGGCATTGCGATGCTGGCATTTAGGTTTTGCGGTGAAAATTTCGTATATCCGTAGATGTTCCATCTACCTCAGGTTGGCCCATTAGCGCAACACCCTTAGACCATCCGGTTTAATAGAACGTTTTCTTCAACTAATTCATTTCTGAGATAACGTCGACTCGGAAAAGCGCCTGGATGGAGGCAGACCGGTGACGTCAACAGACTACCGAAAGGTTATATGTACGATCAGTTCAACGGGCAACTTGTGTTGTTGCCTGACCAAACGCGTCAGCTTTCTTGTATGAAATATTTTTATTTATTTTTATTTCAATGCAGCCAGTCTCACACGGAGACCAAGTCAGGTGGGCATATTGATACAACGTGAGCATGAATAAAAAGAAAAAAGAACAGCAAAATACAGAACACAATTGTATATCGTATACATGAAAATGGGATAAAGTACAAGAGTGTAAAGTGCTTCATGTACATTGCTATCATGCTTATTTCTAGTACAACGTTATTATTTAGTACGCAACGATCAAACTAATAAAATGTAATGTAACATAAACAATCTTGTAAACAATGAAATAACAATGTGCCTGAACATAAAACGTTTTTTTTTTCGTGGTTAGTGTACATTTTCTATTGCGTCACAAAAAGTTGATGGTGATCCAATGTCTGCAATTGTTGGGTCAAAGCGAATCCACTCCCTAACTGCAGTAGGGAAAAATGAGTATTTAAATGTGGCAGCGTTGCAAAAGTATTCAGCTAGCGTTTTATTTCGCTTATTGCGTGATGCACGGCTCCTAGAGAAGGTGATGTAAATTGAAAAAAAAAATATGTTAAAGCGATCATGCAGAATGTTGTGCATAAAGCTCACGTGAGCTTGTTATAATATAAATGTAATATATAACATGGCAGACAGCGAGAATCAAATGAGAACTCATGTTTGCACGTAAGCCGTAAATAAAGCGTGTGCTGCGAAGTCATACAACTGTAGCTAATATCCTTGTTCTAGTAACCAGTGCGAAAACTCCAGTTCAAGCTCCTATACGTATTCTAATGCTTTTCATGGGCATGCATGTACGTGAAGATATATTTTTCGCGCACGAATTTCGTTTTGACTAAATAGATTATGATTCATTACGTAGAATATAGGTGTGCCGAAGCAACCTTGGCAAATCTTCGCCTATATGTGTCCGATGCTTGACTCTTGAACCACCGTATTCACAAACACTCCTCGACTACTTCCACTTGACAGAGTTGAGCACAGCGCCACTGCTCAGCTAAAAATGACACTGCGCTGCTCCAGAATCGCACCACGTTATTGTTGATATGCAGTGACAAGGCGTGCTCCTAGAGGGCGCTTCCATCGGCTTTCTCAAGTGAAGGTGTAGCGTTGAGTGAAGGGGCGTTCTAGAATACGGGGGTTAGTCACCTTATGAGCGACGATTATTCTCCTTTGCCTTCACCGGGTACCACGGGAAGCACATGCGGCACTTGGAAGTGCTGCATGTGCTTGTCGTTGAGTGTTTCTTTACCTTGTGCGTGTGTTATTTGCGGCCAAAGCATGTCAGTATGCACAGGACGCGTTCAATGGTATCTTCAGTTCCGCAGGAGTCGCATGTAGATGTCTTTGCTATACCGATGCGAAAGGAGTACACCTTTGTGAATGCAACACCAAGCCAAAGGCGGCATAGCAGTGTCACATCGGAGCGGAAAAGTTGTGATGGTAGCTGTATCTTCAGCGAAGGATCCAGTTAATATAAGCGACACCTTTGGAAGCTGGTAGATGGCCAGAACGTGCGTGTAAGATCTCGAGCCAGCAGGTAAAGTTGTCTTGCTGCATCAGTCCTTGATAGAGGAATCGGGACCACACGGGTTCCTTCATTGGCTGAGCGGGCTGCATCATCGGCTAATTGATTTCCAGTAACACCCGCGAAGAAATGGTTGAACAGGAAAGGTGGGGAGGTTAACCAGTCCAGGAAAGTGACTATAAATGAAGTGCTGGTATACCTATAGGCCACTTTTCGCAGCAGTTCGAAGTGATGTCATGCCGTTCGATGGCGTCAGCGGGGAACTGTGCCCTTCTTTGTTTTCAACGGCGAAGATTGAATCTATATGCGTACATTGGGTCAGAAGGTGTCAGGCTGAACTTGTGTGTCTTGGGAGCGTTCGCTGTGAGAGAACGGTCCATGTCCTTCGATGTACTTTAAAGTCCGTGACGTAGCATCGACATCAACTCTGATGTCGATGCTACCTGAACGGCTGTCGTCATACGATGAGAAACGAGTGAATGATGGGAGAAATTGGGATAGAATGGAGGAGGAACATTTTATGTATACGTGCACACCTGCACAAAAATACAAGCTATAGGGGGCTACGAGGTTAGTCGTCGGAGCTGCCTCTCAAACACTATTTTCATTCTGAAGCTGTCGCTGCACTGCACAAAGACGATTGTTCATTGCTGCGGGGTCCAACGGACGATATTCCATTCCAAAAGTACCTGGCTGTACAGTTCTGTATCGGTTTCTCTACTTCCCAGATCTCGTGCGTTGAAAGGCAGTTCATTTTGTTCCACTTGATGAAAGTTAACGCTGAAAGTCAGATAAAAACAGAAGAGTTTTTAAAAGTCAAGAAAGCATTCTCTCTCTTTCTCTCTCTCTCTCTTGAAAGAAACACAATTTAGATAAACACAACAGGCGACGAGCGCTGGAATAAAAGAAAAATCTCTACCAATTTCAAAAATCAGCAGCACCTTTTGTTTTTCGGCTAAGATTCATCGTGTCGCGCGCGCGTGTGTTCTTAACTGTATTTTGTATAGGTTTTTGTTTTTACATGAAGCTCCAGATGAATTACACATGCTGTAATTTTAAAGAATGGACACCTCTGTTTCAAGTCATTTTATTACTGAGTGAATCTGTCCCCCACACACCCCATTATGTTCGTTTGGTGTCTTTTATGGGGTAGTTAGTACCTCTGAGCTACACTTGCACTCAAAATAAAAAGCACGGTTAAACTTCGTCAATGCGCTTTGTGCATGTGTACACGGACCAACACGCACAATTAGAGAAACGGCATGCGAATGTAAAACTCTCTTTCATTCGATTCCGGCACAACGATCATGTCGAACACGTCACTGGCATCATTTTCCCAAGCTTGATAGAAAACTTGAGACAAAGAAGGGGTGGGGGAGATGAACAACAAGAGAGAAGGCGGGGAGGTTAACCAGGCACATGCCCGGTTTTCTACCCTACGCTGGGGGAATGGGAAGGGGGCATAAAGATGAGAGAGAGGGAGAAAATAGAATAGACAGAGAGAGAAAAAAGGTACGTCATTAGCTGATGACAAGGTTAAAAAGTCACGCAACGGTCTTTACCGCGTTCACTTTGTAAGTGAACGTGAGTTGTTCAATCGGTGATAATTCTCCACACTAACCTTTCATTCATGGCTCTTTCAGCAATGTCGTAACACGGCTATCACCGCCTCCCCAGCGGCACGAATAAACGACCACGCCTGGCAAATTAGCGGAGGATCATCTGGCCGTTAATGTCCAGTAGTCATTTGGGAACCGATGAAACGGGTATTTGTCTTTATCTTAGCGTCTAAGTACATCGCCAATGGCAGTCAATTAGATGGGGCGTGGATAATGGGCATATCTATGCGCGTGTGTTGCGCAGGCATGGACCGCGACATTTTTCAAAGTTAATAAAGACGATAGCCTTTGTGTCGATACTTGAGCGCAAAAATTTTTGTCTGTTTTTCTGTTTGCCTGTCACACAAAACTGTTCAGCCATACGGCCAATGTTAAGCACTTGCTGAACGCCCAGCCATCTTGAACTGATGGCTGCGTTCATAATAGTGAACATAGTCGTTCAAAAAGCGAATATTACGCATATCTGAAGCGCATCATTAGTACGCAAGTATTAGATTGCGTGTTCCTTTACTAGAAAATGCATAGATACGCTATTCGAAAGACCCTAATGTTTCGTAGGCTGAGCTGAAAATCCGACGCTATGCAAAAAACGTGGGTGTTTTTTTTTTCGCTTCACCGGGAATGTGGTATACAGACGAAAAAGGTTCTGCTGGCAATATATACGGTGCTGCCATCTGCCACTAGTCCTGGGTTCTGCACAAGCTCCTATTTCCCTACATCACTGCCAGGTGGCGTCTATATCTCGAGCAGCGTCTACAAAGAAAAGTCCATCGTCTTTCGACGACATTTGCAGCGACGCGCGCGGATACGCCGCCAATTTATTATTCCGCGAAGAGCATCAGTTCTGTAGTGCGGGTTCTTGCCTATCAGGTTGTATTTCTTTGTTCAAATGTTCCTCAACTACGCACGGCTTTCAGCCGGCTGTCTGCTAACGCCCGATTTCGAAACATCGACGTAGAGAGACGAGAAAAGGTCCTGAAGACATCTGGACGCGGAAGCTCCATATGTGCACGCGCTTTGACCGATGCAGATTTCTCGTTCGCTCTGTAGTCGGTCACGACCTCAGCAAAAAAATGTCAGCTCTGCCATTCCCGTCACCGACATTCCCGCAGAGAATTTGCATAAATGTTTCGACCGATAGCGCTAACTCATCGTGACGTCATGCCCCTTCCCGTGTTTCAGTGTTTGCTTCGTAGTATACCGACAGTAGGTTTGCGTTGCTACTTGTATCGGAAAACAGCAGGAAGGGGGAGATGGAAGCTTGCGACGAATAAATCCGTACACGCGTGTCGTGTGATCGAGCCAGCTCGACAAGTGGACTATAGACATTTTCACACTCTAGCCTTGAAGATTGCAAGGTTGAGCGCACCACTTCTGTTTAAAGATTTTCTTCATTTGTAACATGGAAAACTCGAACGCCCTGGTAAATTTCGTCATGGTTTGTGGCATCGCTGCTCGGCCAAACTTAAATGTATAGGAAGTAACGAAGATTTAATTGTTTTTATGCCAATAGTACAGCGCAGAAAAAAAAAACTGTGCAGCTCGCAGTAATGGCTACCTTGGCGGAATAGTGTTGTCTTGCTAGTATCCCTAAGCTTTTGATAGAAATGCTAAGGATGCTAATTAAGTGCAACAAGACTTGGCGATAGCTATAGCGCGAGAACAGAACGACGACAAAGAGACAAGAAGGACATGGAGGACACGAGCACTCGCGTCCTCCGTGTCATTCATGTCTCTTTGTCGTCGTTCGGTTCTCGCGCTATAACTATCCTCATGTCATACCAACTACCTCTAGCTGCCACACTTCTACACTTGACTGTTCGGTGGTTTCGGTCGGTTCGCCACAAAAGGAATGTGCCACGTGCACAGTTCTTCATAGGAATAGGTAATATGTGGCTTCTTACGGGATGTTACCTGACTTTACTCACGGGACTAGTTAAGGAATTTTACATAATTTTGGTCACGTGACTTGGGTCACGTAATTTCTGTCATGTGACTATCTGCTTCGTGGTTAGGGCGGAAACGTGCCACGCGACTAGCTCCTGCGTGCGGTTGCGTGATTTTATCCGCGTGCCTATTTCGTTTATGGCGGGAGCATGTCACTGAGTCGCTGCGACGTGGTTTCAACGGGAACGTGCCACGGGACTCAGTGGCTCTTTTGTGAGCTTACGTTACTTTAGTCTCTTCACTATCAACACGTTGTTTCTGGTGGTATAGCATGACACAAGGCTATATAGCTCTGATGGGATGTGATTTTAGTGACGGTACTTGTTTGTTGTGTAAAGTTACATAATATTTGGCCCCGTGAGCAGTTAAACGTGGTGAATGAATTTTCATTGCGCGAATGTTACGTGATAATGCGTGATATTTAGTCACTTCAGTCGCAACGTGACGTTACGCGATGATTAGTCGTTTGTAATTGCGTGGAGAACTAGTTGTGTGATGGTATACGTGATTTCAGTCACGAATTGAGTTACGTCGCTTTTTATTCCTGACTACGCAGTTGGTACGTGATGTTACGTGATTTTTATCCCGTCACTAGTTGTGGCGTGATGTTACGTGATCTTCAGTCACGTAACATACTCGCCTTTCACTCGTATTGTATTCTATGCCGCGCAAATCGGCGCACGAGTTGTAGGAACAAAGCAGAAGTTCCAGGCTAAACGGTACTCAAACGGTACAGAAACGGTACTCAAACGGTACAGGAACGGTACTCATCATGGACCGGTACACGCTTACGCGGGTACCGGTCCATGATGAGTACCGTTCCTGTTCGCACTACGCGGCGCAACGAAAAGTTCCGCCCTTGAAAACACTTGAGGCTCGAGTGGCATAACCAGCTAGCACGAATGTCTTTCACGGCCACGTGGGCGGATCACCCAAAGAACTGTAAATGTAGATGTATATGTAGATCCCAAAGTGCTGGTTCACACCAGCTGCGGTGCGCTTGTCCTCCACGCCCGTCCAAGTTCTCTTCTCGTCCATGTTTTTCTTGCGGTGCTCCTTGGTTAAAGGAGCTCGCACTTTTTCACTTGAAGGTTGAAACCGACTACGGAGGAAGGCCCTGTCGAACCGCGTAAGCCTACGATGTGGTCGCGAGTGATGTTGAATTTTTGTGCAAAAGGTTTTGTCGCGAAGAAAATACAAGAGTTTTCAGAATCCTGGACTGGAAACAATAGGGGATAAGAGACAAAACAGAGAATACCTTAATATGTTGCAGTTCGCTGCCGACAAGCATATCATTCTGTCATAACTTAGTTTTGGCATGTAAATTTCAGATATTGTCATATTCGCTGGCGACATTGCCTTCACAAAAAATTCGCGAGAGTTTTCGCTCAATGGGACAGACAAAAAAGTAGCATGAAGGGTTTAAAAACGGATACACATAAAGCCAAACTGGTCGTTCAACACACTCGGAAAAGTAGCAGTTGTGTCTGACAGGTAACCGTGCACTGGAAATGGTCAGTGTTGCGACTGGATTTGCGGCACTGGAGATCCGGAATGAAGATGTTGAGACAGGAGGAGGTTGAACTTCGTAGAAAGGGTTTATTTACATTATTTACATGGCACAGACTCTCTGGCTCAAAGCTCTACATTGAAAGCTCCACATTGAAAAATGCTGTCTATTGAACAAGCGCCGTGACCCACACACTAAGCAGCCCGCGAGGGCTGAATAAATAGTCTCATCGCCCCAGATCCCTATATCGGGGAATAGGTCCATACGGCACTGTCCAATAACATGTCCCGCAGCACACACGAGTGTCATTATGCGGGCACCGCCCCCAACAAACATACGCACACAAACCAAACACGTGTATATGGTCCCGGCGATGCTGCCTCCTCCGGCGAATCTTGCTTCCAGCGAGCGGGGTGAAACGTGTTGGTCATCTCGCCGCTCTCGCCGACCACGCAAGCTTTGTCGAACGGCGATCGCGGTCTAGGCGCCTCCGAGAGGCCATACCTGGACATCTGGTACTGATTTGAGCGTCGGCGGCTCATCAGTCAGAGACGCACAGAGTGGTGGTCCGTAATCGGCGGAAGCTCGGCATTGTGGCTCTTGCCGGGGCACGAATACGCCACGTGTCGCATCTCTGCGAGGACCCGAAGGACAGCGGTGCTCCGTAGAGTAATTTCAGCCACACAGCGCCCAGCACATGAAAACAGCCGGGCGTCTTGGCGCTGCTCCTTGTCTCCACAAAATGGGGCGGCTGCCTTTCTTCCGTTCTAGCGGCCGCGGTAAAAGGGTGGCCCGCCAAACGCAACATCACTGACTTGGGGCAGGCAGTGATCGCACACCGGACCATGGGACAGAGGTGACTAGAAAAATATGGAAGGGGGGAAGTGAACTTGGCGGGCGTTGGCAGAAGATAGTTATAGCGTGAGAACAGAACGACGACACAGACACAAGAAGAACATGACGGATCCTTCTTGTGTCTGTGTCGTCGCTCTGTTCTTCTTGTCTCTGTGTTGTCCCTCTGCTCTCGCGCTATAACTATCGTCATGTCATACCGACTAGCCCAAGCTGCCACACTTCTAAGTTGGCTGAAGATCGTGATTGGTGGGTCACCAGTGTCCCCCCGAGAGTAAAGTACGTAACAACTGCCTATTACCGGCACTTAAAACTACGGGGCACAAACCTGGAGGCTTATACGAAGAGGCTTCCGCTTGAACTTAGGACGACGCAGCGATCTATAGAAAGAGAAATTGAAGAAGTATAACGTCAAGTGACAAGAAGCAGAGCGGGTCAGGAATCAAATGTGTGTTAATCACTTTGTAGTCGAAATCAAGACAAAGAAGAAATCAAGGAGAGGGCAGGGCACGTATTGCAAAGGCAAGATAACTGTTTTCGATCACAGCACCGATCGATAAGAGTTATAGCCTGCTCTCTGAGAGAAGACAACAGAGGCAGTGGAAGGCAAGAAGTTGCGTGGGCAGGTGATTTCAAAAAAGCTTGCTGACATAAGATGGCTGCAGCTAACACGTAGGACCATGTTAATGGGAGAGACATTCGTTTTGCAGTGGGCGTAGGCAGGCTCACAAACGCGTTGGTGAAGAAGATAATCTGTGCTGACGAATAGTAATGAGAAAAAACGACTCCGTCCACGGTTTGTAATTAAGCTGCCCAGAAGTGAACGAATTCAGCAAATAAAACACCGGGTTCGTCCTTCGGTTTTCGCGCGAGTCGACTGCTCTTTTGAACCATGTACGCACACGGGAGTGGTCACGGGCGACGTAAATTTTGTGAAAACCAGCAGGCAAAAAAAATTCAAGAAAAAAACACAAAAAGGCGGTTTTTCTGCCATTTACCATCACGCTTCCCAAAGGTGAAACATTTGAGCAAACCAATGAAATTAAGGATTAAAAGCACGGGAAAATCACGTCCGAGACCTCAGTCAAAAGCGCTAGTCAATACTTCTAAAAGAACGGCAGTCGAAACGTGCGTTATCCTATGTGATACGTACAATGCTGTAAAGGCACTTCGATGCTCGAGAATTCAAGTTCCGGATATTGTATACATTTTTAAAACTCGTATAAGAATGTCGTTGAGGCTTTGCATTTATGCGAGAGAACTTAGGGCGTCGCGTGGGTGAAATTGAATGTTATGCAAAAACTTTATCAACTGACCGATAAATCCGTCAGCAGAAGCATGGCGCTGGGCCTTCTTTTTTTATGTAGCGGCCGTCGCGGAAGCATGGACGCGTGCAGTGCTTGATGACAAATGCTAATTCCACGCAGTCCGTCTTCGCAGGCGGGGATAAAAGATGGTTATGGATATAATTGTTATCGCTGTTTTCATTCCGTCCTAATTAGCCATAACCAACGATCAAGACTAACTACAAAGCTACGAAGGACCTGCCGCACCATGGGCTTTACCAAGACATCTTTTCCACACTCCCTGTCCCTCCGAGTACTTATTTCTTCCTCTTCTTGTTCTCCACAGTGCCAATGTCTCATTACTTCTTACGTACCGAAACGTACAAGGCCACCGACCTCACCATGACGTATACATGTGCCAAAGACCAATCTCAGGAGCTCGGTTTCCTTTGAAAAAGTTATATATTCTTTTCCGTGCCCCAACGTGCCATACCCGGGCTGAAATGGACTAGCGGCCTGCTGGAGTCACGTACAGCCCTCTGGTTCGACGCCTATACCCCTGGTGTGCAGTGCCGTCGGCGAGCACCACAAACATTTGGAGCTCTGTATACTCCTAGTGGGTGTGTTGCGTAACACGATCCTTACGAACACCGACAGTATATATCACCGGCGGCATCGTTCCAACTGTTTGTTTATAGGAATGTTATGTCGAGCATTGAAAAGTACGATGCAGGCGGTGCGGACATGTTTTGTGTGCGCAAACCCAATTGCACAGAGCCTCCAGCTCGTCCTCAGTCGCTTCTTTATTGGTAAGCGACGCCTATGTAACTCGGGGATGTCGTCGTGCGCGATAAACTCGGAGCCGACGAGTGGTGCAGAAATGCATGACCCCGAAGGAATGCCCCTCGCATGCGTATTTGCACGCGCTATTTTGTAATAATCGATGTGGGGCTTGTCGGTGATCAGCCGATTCTGATATGGTGATCGAATCTTTTATCGAGTTGACTTGTCAAGTCATGTTGTCTTATCTCATTGCGGCCTGGCTTAGAGTTGCCATGTCATGTTGTTTCATTTCATTGCTGCCTGGCTAAGAGGTGTGATCAGCCGTTTCTGATATGGTGATCCAATCTCTTATTGAGTTGACTTGCCAAGTCATGTTGTCTTATCTCATTGCAGCCTGGCTAAGAGTTGCCATGTCATGTTGTTTCGTTTCATTGCTGCCTGGCTAAGAGGTGTGATCGGCCGTTGCTGATATGGTGATCGAATCTTTTATCAAGTTGACTTGTCAAGTCATGTTGTCTTATCTCATTGCAGCCTGGCTAAGAGTTGCCACGTCATGTTGTCTTATTTTATTGCTTTCATGGCTAAGAGTTGTCATGTCCTGTAGCCATATTCCGTTTTTGCCGGGATGATCTCGGCAACAACGTGAAATATGGTAACGTGACATGTCGAGTCAACTCGATAAAGTATCAGATCACCGTACCATAGACGGCTGACCGACCAGCCCCGATGGAGAACAGCGGATATGAGCGCATGAGCGTCGTTATCGCTCGTGGCAACAGAAGTATCGTGCTGTTAAGAATGTGTGCGAATCTTCATATCCCGGCTCGAAGGAAGGAAACGGCTAGGAGAAGCCGTTACGCTATGCCGAAGAAAATTTTCAAGCTCCCCAGTTCGCAGTTAAATTGTCTTCCCCGAGTTTCTTCAGGGAAACTCGGGGAAGTTGTCTTCCCCGAGTTTCAGCAGGTAATAGGGTTACCAGCGAGTGCACAACTTCATTAAAACTTTTGAAGTCCGATAGCATTGTTGATTGTGTGTTGCATGTGGCATAGCTGAAATGCTTGCTCGTACAAACGGGGTCAACATCACTGGGGCTACATTAATTTCTGGCGGCCGCCACTGCCAACACACTCACCCGCCGAAGCAAAATAAAAACTAATAACTACGACATCACCTCTCACGATATTTTTTTTTCTTACTCCGTTTTTCAAGCGAGAGAAGCAGAGGTCGCAGAGGCCCTGCAGGCTATGAAAGTCCGCGAACAGCTTTCGTTCCTGCAGCGGCAGCTGGAAGCGAGCGACGGTAAAAGGATCCGAGAGTTGGTCTTGCAGAATGGCGGGGGGAGTTTGGATTCCCAGGAGCGCGTTCCCTTGTCCTGTTACGTAATATTACAACAGGGCTTGAATGTTTATGACCATGCAGGCGTCATCTGTCGACCGATTCCACACACTTGAGTGCGTGTGGCCACCACCGCAGTCACGAACTTGATGTTCGGCAGAACACACGTTCAGCCCTCTGGACTGCCTAAGAGACGATGTATTCGGAACAAGAGAGGTACAGAGGCCACACCTTACGGCTGTCATCACAGCTCTCGCACTCCGACTTGCCGTTGCCTCGTCTTTGACCCCGAAACGAAACTGCCTTGCGAGGATTCTCGGCTCTGTAACGTGATCACTGAGACATCCGAAGCTGCGGTGGTCATAGTTCATAGATAACTTAAAAAAAAAAGCCGGTGGGCCCAACAAAACAAGAAGAAAAAAGTCAGTCACACCCTGACATATGATGCTTATTGTAGGCCCCACATAACAACGCCAAAAATAAATAAGATTTTTTTTTTCGAACTTGTATAGCACTTTTCTGTATTATCAAGAGTCTCTTTCTGCGAACAAGACTATTTGTACGCGAGAAAGTGGGAAAATATAGGGGATGACGCCTCGAGGTAGAAGTATTCGTGACGTAATTTGTATTTGATGATGCCTACCAGGACATACATAGCTGTTTCTCGGAAATAACAGATCAAATTCTGTTCCAAGAGATGCAGAAAATTAACATGGCCAGGTTCAGAGAATTTGATTCAGATAAAGTGCAACGACTGCGATCTCGTGATATATAATTCAGTGAGACTATAGCGTGAAACTTATAATTAGGCCTTTGTTTTTCATTTTCACTTCAGACAGAACCTACAGTGACGAAGTCCATGACAATGAACTTTACGTAGAATAAGTTGTTTTCCAAGCAGACATGCTATGTTTTTTTTTAGTGTTCACTCAAAATACTTATACTCTATAGCGCAGACTTGCCAGTATCAGCAGCCCATACCTTATGTGGAGCCTTAGCGAGTTTGCATAGTGTGTTGACGCCCAAGACTCGATGAGGACTAGGTCGCAACCTTAGATGCCGCTGCGAAAGCGTACAATAATATTCTCAGCCTGCAGCAGGGGCCCCACAACGCTTAAGGAGGTTGCAAGTATAATGGATATTGAAGTGAAACTAAAGAACAAAACGCTTTTTTGGCGTATCAGTAAAGTACGATTTCACCATCCCGAAAGCACCACTATTGAGCATCGCTCTACGTCACCACCAACCTGTTTTGAGAGAGAAAACGGGTCGGAAATCCTCTCCCCTGACAAAAACCGGTGACGTCATTGTGACGGGACGGGTCGTTTGACGGCTGTGAGAATAAGCCCTTACCGCGACACGACATTTGGTTAGCGAGAAAACGCGCTAAAAGAAATTGCGGGTGGAGACGTCCCCTCGAGATTCCCGCACGAAGCACTGTGACGTCATCAATTTTTGAAGGCGTCTTCTGGTTCCTACGTAGCTTCTAATCAGTAAAATTAAAGTGAATTGAAATCTTTGGATGCCTTGCATTTAGCATACGAAGTCTAAAAAAATTTCACCGAGCCAATGTCGCGAAAATAAGAAAAATTTATTGGGGAATTTTTTTACGTCACGCGCGGAGGTTACGGCGCGAAATTTAAAAATGGATCATCAGCCTTTATTTTCTCCGCTAATAATGAACTCATGAGAGTGAAACTTGTCACATTAGTGTTCTCAGAGTGCAATTTATCAATCCAAAACAGCTTATCGTTTCTCTTTAGTGTCCCTTTAATAGGAAACAACAGACAACACTGTAAGGAAACAGTGTTGTCTGTTAACAAGTTGTTGTCTATTAGTGTTGTGTGGTAGTTCTCATTGATATTGTGTGTGAGAAAAAAATGAGCCCTTAAAATTTCCGCTTCTTTCCTTGAAATATGGTGGGTGGTTTTCTTGGTGGGCATCACATAGTTAGCAGAACTTACGGCTTTCACACAAAAAAAAAAAATCAATGGTGATTCCAACTGCTAGGGTTGAGGCTTGGGTTTGTTTGGTTCAGTCTTATAAAAAAAACAACGCCAAATTGTGACAGACCGCACAAGATTAAGGCAGCCCTGTTGTGGTGTCTCCTTCATTTCGTGTTTATTGTCATAATTTCACCCTGTTTTTTTTTCTTTTTTAAAGGTGGAAGCATTTTAACATCTTGTTCCATTTCCGAGTACACCCGAACATGTGTGCTTAAATTCTGACTCCGACCCTCCACTCCCTCGAACCAACTCGACGATGACTCCATTTTTCAATTTCCATTTGCTGACACATGAGTTTCGGGCGAGTTAGTATGGTTCCACGTTGATTACTTGACGCAACGCTAACGAGATTAAGGAAGCGACTTAAGTACTTATAGTACTTAAGTACTTATAGGTTCTTTCTTGATCTGTGCTAGTGTTGCCTTACTACATCAACGAGAAAAGAGACGTTGTGACATTTCGCTCATTTCTATTGAAACTGGGTGAGCCTGCATGGCTCGCTCAGTTTGACAGACCCCTTGAAGATGGAGGATCAGTAAACGCGCTGCGAAGACCATAACACGAACACGAGGCTCCGTCCCTCGCTCCGCGTGGTCTCCGTCGCAACAAACAACCGCAGGCACACACCCCTTGCAGGCCAACGCTCCGTCGCCTGCTCAAGCGATGCGCCGAAAAGGGGTGAAGCGAACGAACGAACCCCGTCGCGGCGGGCCAGGCCAATCGGTGGCGGTTACCCTCGTTTCGGTTACGGCACGCACCTCCCGCGCGACTACGAAACCAACGTCGCACCCTTCTCGTCATTCTCCTCTCTCAACCTTCTTTCCAATCGCACAGCTCGGCGCCTTCCGAAAGTCCTGACGCCATTCTGTCGTCACTTTGTTCCGTCGCCGCGCCACCTTTCGGCGCGGTACGATTCTTGAGCTCGGGGAGGGGGGTGGCTTCGCCGTCCGCAGGGCTTGAGCCTTCGGGCGTCCTCTCAATAAACCTGTTATCGGTGGAGGCTGAGGAAGGTTGCGGGGGGGGGGGGGGGGAACGAAGTCTTCGGAACAGGGGGATTTCCCCGTCGCGTGCCCGTGCGCGTCGTAGACGTCGTTCGCCTGTCGCCCTCCGCCGATGCCGCCTGTCGTTTGAAGGCGGCGCTCAAAACGCCGATGCATGTCAAGAAGGGCGGGCGGGCGCCTCATGCCAGTCTGTCGATTCCCTTGTTTCGCTTCTCGTCGTCTCACTGATGTATTCGCGTGCGGCACGCGTGTTTATATCAACACCACCCTCGTGCGCTGCTCACAGATTTTACCGTGTGTTTCAGTCGCGACGATTTTTTTGTTTTTGTTTTCCTCTTCGTGCAGGGTTCTTTCCGCGTCTGTCGCAACGGTATATTAGTTCTTCGTAAAGTTCTCGTGTGACGCGAGTAGCGCCTAATTTTTCCCTTTGTCCGATTTGCGTTTATAGACTTTACCTTAATTCTGTAACTTTTAAGGATCACACTCGTATGCACATTGCATCAGTTCTATCTTCCTTGGGAAGATTAGGAGACCACGCAGAAATGCGAATGATGGCGGATTCGCGTGATCAAGGTGCGCTTGTAATTAACGGCATCTATCATGCTATCTCGCAATGGTTCAACGTCTTACTAGAAGTAGTCGGTTACGCATGCGGTTGTTCTTTGCATTTTTCTCCCTTTGAAATGTGGCCACCGTTGCTTGAAATCGAACCGGTGCCCTCCAGCTTAGCAGCGCGATAGCGCTTCTATGGAAGCGAAATGCAAAAAAAAAAACGAAAAAAAAAAGCTCAGATTAGGGGTGCGCATGTCAGAATTCCAGGGGATCGTAAATAACCCAGTTTCCCACTCCGATGTGCTTCATACTCTTACTCCGATTCAGGCACACAGAACATCACATTGTTTAGAGCGATTGCTGTATTCTTCCCGTTACAAACCCAGAAAACGCCGGCCTGTACGAGTCTTAATTTGAAAGTCTGAACCTCAAGCTCAGCCAAGGTCGACGGCGGCGAAAGACCACATCGGAACCCTAGTGCGGCGCGTTCGCGAAAACGAACAGCGGCGCAAGGCGACTATTTCGTGCCGTCGCCGCTAGAGGCGCGCGCTGCATTCACGTGCGCTCGCGCCAAAAGCGCCCAGGTCGCTGAGCAGCTGATTCAGTGTGTTGTCTTGTACTGCGACCCGCTGTAGCCCTCGTCACGGCTTGTGGTCGAGACGTGCAGACTGCCTGTTATCCTCGCTGATATCAAGGCATGCAATAAAGATAAAATTACTCCGATGTATGGGCTAGCGTCCTTTGCTAAAGCAAGCAACCGTGCTATCGGTCGACACTATTACACGTGCCTCCAGTAAATAAATTACCGACAAAAACGTGAAGGCATTAACGCGGCAGCGTGGGAAAACTCGCTTCGCAGACATTTTGACGTTGGTGTCCCCTTTGGTGTCGTTGGTTGTGAGCAAAAAGTCACCACTTCTGTCCGTGACGGAAAGGCGGAGAAAGATGCAAAAAAGAATAAATAAATTTTTGCGGGTCAGAATGAAGATTGAACCCAGGCTGTCTGCATGGTAAGCTCGTGTTGTACCGGAGAACCACAAGAATTGTTGAAGCCGCTTTGGGAAAAGCGCTATATGAATGTCCTGTAGTGGAAAGAGTCTTCTTGACGCAACGCACATTGCTTGACAGAAACGTACAGAATCGCACCGGGCAGATGTGAATGGAGTGATGAGTGGGTGTCTTAAAGGCCCATTCATTACGAAGCCCTCAGACGTATTCAATCATCGTCAGCACCAGAATCATCAGCAATTTGAAGAGCTTCGTACAGGTTCGCACGTTGCTCTGCGGACGTGTAATGGACCCATCGCTAATTCGCGAAATGAATAATTATGGTGTAGTGGGCACTTTAAACAACTGTGCTTGCAATGGGCACTCCATGGCTGTGTTCCGATTCTAAGACCGCACGTAGACAGTCAACGCAGACTGCTTAGAAGACAGCACCGAGCCCATGCTGTCCGAGAATCGGAACACGTCTGGGCAGCTTTTACGCGACGATGCGCCACCTCGCGTGGAGAAGAGAAAGCCAAAATAAACAAATGTAGCAGTTGTATTTTCTGGCTTATGTAATGTTCGAAATCTAAAAAAAATTGAACATTACTCACATTGATCGTGCGGAGAAGCGTCTGCTTGTGTGCAGACGACCATACCGGCGAGATCTGATTTATCTGAGGAATTCGCTGAGCTTCCCTCTTGTTTAGACAGCAAAGTAGCCTGCATCGTATATCTCTACGATGTGGTCTTCTCAGAGCTGTCTATTTTGCCGGCTACGTGAAAAAAAAAAACTTCCGTAGCCGCATAAATAAGAAAATGATCGATCGTTCTGCGTTAAGAAAGAGAAGTGACTTTATCCTCGTGATCACCGATGGCCATGCCACGTGATTTTCATTTCAGAAATTCGCATCGATCATGTTATATCGATTGGGCTGGTTCTCATCGAGTCTCCGACTTGGAGTGGCATTCGATATAGTTAATCATAAGCAATAGTCTGAAGACCCCATATCGAGAATATAACAATTGCTGGAGTTTTACGTTCCAGAGCCTTGACATAATTTTGAGAGACGCAGTAACATATAGGTATCCGGTAAATTTGATCCACTGGTGTTGTTAATAACGTGGCACCGAATTTAAGGTCAAAATGCGACCTTGGGCTAGTTCACGGATATTTCCATGACAAAAAATTTGCAGGCACAAAAAAAAAGGGGGGGGGGGACAAGGAAGGACATGACTAAAGCAATGTAAAAATTTATAAATTGGAGGAAAAAAACATTACATCCCTGGGTAACTGGGATGCAGCAGGGTTAGCCTAATTCTTCTTAAAGTCCGCGGGCCTCTAGCACGTCGTTGAGACGCCGCAGCTGGGATTTGATTCCGCGACCTTTAGGACCGCAATCGAGAGCCATAAGAACTATAGAACGTTGTGGCGAGTAACGGCATCGGGAAATTGTGCGGTCGGCGTTAAGCCCAAACCTCATAAGCACGAAATGCACGCGACAGCGACGAGCGACGCGACGTAGATCGTCTTCGCGCGATCAGTCGCTAGCGCAGGCAAACCTCATTCACGCGACGGCTTCGGCGAGCGAACTTCACTGTTGCTGGCATGAGGCCGTCTACTCGCACCAAGAAAACCGCGTAGTGAGCAGTATGCAATTTAAAAATAAGATATATTGTTGTGTAATGAAACGGAAAGTGTTTATTATTGCCTTGCAGCACTCTTTTATATGTACATGCGTAATAAACATTGCATTATTTCTTGTTGCGCATACGTGACTCGGGCAGGGTCACGTGCACTTATATAGTCTTCGTCTTTTCCGGTTTTTCGCTATTGGCTGCTTGAGCCCAGCACTTCCGGGCGATGAGCGACGGTTCCCGAATCTGGAGAACCGAGCGATCGCGCGAAAACGAGCACGCGACACGTCGCGCGAACGACCCGTTTCGTCGCTCGTCGCTGTCGTGTGCATTTTCGCGCTTATGAGGTTTGGCCCTTAACCGTTTTACGTTGAGGATGATTATTTACGACTCGAGTAAAAAAAAAGCCTGCAGGGGACCATCACTTCCCATAGCTAGCTTTGTGCAATTATTGAGCACCTTGCGGGCCGCAAGCACTTTAAACGTTCTAGTGGATTTTCAGCGTGGATTACAGACAGTGGATTAGGGGATTACAGACAGCGCAAGTAAAGTACAACGTCCCATAAGTACCGTGCTGTGTCATTTCTTCTTGCCTGTTTGTGTCTTCTTTAACTTTATGCTCCTGTTCTTTTCGTCGTCATTGTTGCGTGTTGTTGCTGTTGCTAACCGTCGTCGAGTCAGTGTCCGATTCTATGGAGAGTTGCTTAACACAAGTCCCTCATACTCGTTTGAAGAGAGTTGCTTTACAGAAGTTCTCGTCGAAGATACTTTCCTGTGGCCTGAAGGAAATGGTCATTGCTGGACATGCGGACAAGATTTGAATAGAGTAAAAAAAAAAGATGATGACACACGAGGACAAACTGGGCAATGTGCCAGTCTTCGTAGGTCGTCTCAGGTCATTATTTTCACTGTTTTCACTGTTCGCGTCTTTTGAACTTGCGGAATCATTTAGCAGCTTACGCTTTATCAAATTTGTGCTACGCAAAAAACAATTTTTTTTTCACTCCATGCATTGTCATGCCTGTCCCTGCCCTTCTGTATGGGGTCGTGGTCACAGCCGAGAGAGAGAGAGAGAGAGATGTAGACTTTATTAATTTCCGGCAGATTGCTGGGATGGGCTCCCACCTAGGGGCCAACGGAGAGACCGTGTCTCCCGGCAGCTTCCTTGGCCTGCTGAATCGCCCAAAGTTGTTTGTCCGGGCCCGAACTGAGCAGCGCAGTCCGCCAACGCGCCCGAAGGTCTTCATTGGAGGCCGCGACCCCAGAATTTCTGACTAATGCTGGACATTCCCATAGGATATGGTCAAGAGTGGCTCTGGTGGTATCACAGTCGAGTCATTGAGGTTTTATTTGACACCATCCCTCAGCCTCCTGATTGATAGATTATTGAAACCAATGAAGTTTCACACTTTTTTCTGGTCTTCGGTCAAAAGACTTCCACGTGTTCATCAGTGAATAAAATACTTCAAGTGCAGCACTGCGCACGCATCGAAAGCGCATCACGGATACTCCGCAAAGCGCAAAAAAAAAAACGGAAGTTGGACAAACAACCGGGCTCGCAAAGAAGCCACTGACGAGAAGGGGCGAGACGAAGACGACGTTTCGGCTGCGGACAGAAACTGCTCTCCGACCCGTCGCGCCGCCAAGGACGGCCAGTGCACCAAGCGCTGCAAACGCGCGATTCGCCGAAGCATCGGCGGCGGCGGCACATGCGTTGTCGCGCCCCGACTTCGCACGGCGGGCGAACCAGGCAGGCAGCCACGGCTCCGCCGGCTAGTTCCTGTAGCCGCCGAGAGAGCGCCCTGTAAGCAGCGGTGTCAAGGATGGTCCCTGCCCGCTCGCGGCGGAATTCTTCGCCGGGTCGCTGATCCGCGGCCGCGCGCAGTGCAGAGAAACTAACCAGCTGCAGTGTAGGCAGTGCGACAAGGATATCAACCGCCAGCCAAGCAGCCCAGTGCTATGTCCTCATTATCTGCGCCGCTAAGATACTAGAGAGTTTTAGTACTGCGGAATGGTGCTACGTACGCATAACGCAAGTGCTTTGCGTTACGTGGCGTCGTTTGCCACTAATCGGCTTTTAGTACGCCGTAGTACCCGCGTACGTAACGAGCGTGAAGCGTGTTGCGACATCTGGTAGATCAAAATAGAAGCACGTGTTGTTGACAGCCAATGTGAGCCAATTCAAGTGTTATAGTCAGACGATGGTTATAGCGCGAAAACGATAACTATCGCTATAACTATCGTCATGCCATACCAACTAGCCCAAGCTGCAACACTTCTAAGTTATAGCCAGATTACGGCCATATTTTAAGCCACAGAGCCGGTCGGTGCTTGCCTTCGATGCCGCCATTTTGCAAAACGAAGTCTCGCGCTGTCGCAAACTTGCTCGAGAGCGGCGCGATCACCTCATACGTACGCACGCACGCATCTCATGCGTGCGTACGTAACGCGATACGTGCGAGTTGCGGTCTGCGCATGCGCACTACGCAGAACGTGGCGTCCTTACGTACGCAACGCCGCCACGTACGCAGCGTACGCAGTACAAAAACTCTCTAGTATGATAGCACCTCCACCACGTATAGCATCTCCACCACGTATGAAGTCTTGGTTTGAAAGACCTTTATTAGGCCCGAGGAACCGGCAGCCGACAGCTGAGATGAACGAACCAAGATGATGATGATGCCGCGTGACAACGATGAGGATGCATGAGCAACACATGAAAATGATGATAATGTACAGATGAAGAGGATTGGTATACTAAATGCCCACAGTATGACTACGCCCCGCCGCGGATATCTAGTGGCTAAGGTACTCGGCTGCTGACCCGCTGGTCGCGGGATCTAATCCCGGCTGCGGCGGCTGCGTTTTCGATTGAGGCGAAAGTGCTGTAGGCCCGCGTGCTCATATTTGAGGTGCACGTTAAACAACCCCCAGTGGTCGGAATTTGCAGGGCCTTCCCCTACAGTGTCTCTCATAATCATATGGTGGTTTGGGGACGTTAAACCCCGCATATCAAACAGATCAAGGTAGAGTAACTACATGAAAGCATGAACGCTGAGAATGTATTCGTGTTCAGGCTACTGATTTCGTAATGTGTATAACTGGACAACAGTTTTCTTAACGTAAAATTAGTTAATTTTTAAAACCAATGACATGTTTGCTCGTTTTGGAACTCATCGTGATTTCTTTAACGCGACAATGCATTTGTAGCGGCACTTGAGAGAAACGCGATGGCCAAAGCCTAAGGGTATATAAACCCTACTACTACTACTACTACTACTACTACTACTACTACTACTACTACTACTACTACTACTACTACTACTAATAATAATAATAATAATAATAATAATAATAATAATAATAATTTAAAGAACAAGTATACGAATATTACAGTTTTATGAGTGTCTGTGACAGAGAGCGAAATAATATTATTAAAATTGCTATTATTTACACTTACCGCAATCCCCATTTAGGGATTTCAGTGGGGTGGTGCACAGAGTAAATGTAGATTGATTGAGAAGTTCGCGAACATAAAATTACGCAAGCATGCACGTACACAGTAAGTAGAATGCAATACGATTCGGCTGGTAATTGCACATTATGATTCTTAGGAAAACAATGCCAATGATCGATGGTGCTGAAACAATTCCATTAGCTCATTCCCATCGACTGTGGTGCGAGGTGAGAATGAATACTTGAACAATTACTGCGAGAGTGAAAAAAAAGGGGGGGGGGATTTAAATAAAAAGAAGAGAAAAGTGAGCCCCGTAACTGTCTCTCAGGGGGAGGACACCTCAGAAGTAGCTCACGAGGGGTGGTGGCAGAGAAGGGATTAAAAGGATAGGATTAAAAGGTAAATAGAGTGAGAAGAAGGAGAGAGTGAGGTGCAAGGACAGCGAACGACGGAAGTTAAGAGAAGACAGGAAAGATAGACACGGTTACAGGAGTCCGAAAATGGGGCACCACTGGTGAGTGCTCTTGTTGGCGTCAGGAAATAGCGTAGGGCAAGTCCAGTCGGCCAGAGCTACGCTGTCCTCGAAGATCGGCGTCAGGAGATGGCATATAGGGCCAGCCCAGTCGACCAGAGCTACGCTGACGTTGGAGATCGCGAGCGCACAACCGGTCGGCACGGAATGGAGCGAGTGACTCCAGTGAAAAAGGGTTCGGGAGGTTCAGCACGTTTCAACTGATTTGCTACTCCCGAAGGGGTAACGGGCAATAAAAAATACAAAGCGAGAAGCAAAGAGGGAACAATTTATCCGTGGGCGCAAGTGTAAGCGTTCACTGCGCAGGCATAATAGCCATGCAGTCCGGTTCCTCAGCGATTGCCTTGCGTATAGTGGATGGGAATTCAAAATTTGTCACTTCCCTGTCACGGGAAGTTCCGCGGTATTTCTTAACAGAAAGACCATGTTTCCTGCGCGATATGTGTGGTCAATTTCGACATTGGTCTTAACATTTCGATTATGAATATCTAAAATAGTATGCTCAACTTTCTCCTTTTCGGAAAAAAAAATCGGGTTGCCATCAACGAGCAGCCATTACGCAAGTTTGAAAAAGAGACAAGTGCCCTCAAGACAACCATAAAAAAAGTTCATTATTGAGTTTTGATATAAGTCGCGTCTATGTCATACCGTAGTCCCCGCTGCGGTAGTCTAGTGACTAAGGCACTCGGCTGCTGACTCGCAGGTCGCGGGATCGAATCCCGGCTGCGGCGGCTGCATTTCCGATGAAGGCGGTAGTGTTGTAGGCCCGTGGGCTCAGATTTGGTGCACGTTGAAGAACTCCAGGTGGCCTAAATTTCCGGAGCCCTACACTACGGCGTCTCTCGTAATCACACGGTGGTTTTGGGACGTTAAACCTTACATGTAAATCAATATGTCATACCATAGAGTTAATGTGCACCAATGCCAGGGGCTTGACTAGGGTGGTTCACGTGTTGTTGGACTCGTCAGACGGGTGGGTCAGTGATGCGTTGTGGATCGAAACCACCAGCGCTCATCGCACCAGAAACATGCTAAGAAAATCGTGTTGCGCTGGCGTATGTATTTAATGTGCCTGTGGGAGAGGGACAGGTGCAGCGCTGTACGAGGAACGGCGCCCTTTGGTCTACCGCCGCCGTGTCTTAAGGATGCGCTTGCTCATTGATGCGCTAACTATTCGCGGCATGTGGCTTGTCATGACGCACGCCGGATTCGTCACGTATTACGAACCAACCGTGGCGCGTGCTTGAATCGCTAATGAAGCCACTCTTTTACGGGTCGGCGAGGAATAATTAGCAAACGGACGTCGAAAAACTAGTTTGTGACATGGATGGATCCCTTTGGAAGGGCGATCTTTCGATGGTATATGATAGCCCAGCCACCGGATAATCATTTAATGGCTTCTAATTCAGTTCAAAGTGCACCAGTTCAAGAACTGAAATTCGGATGAATATGCAGGATTCCGTACCTGAACAAGCCGCGCAATAAACAATTACTCAAAAAAGAAAAACAAGCTCGCCTAGTCCTCTTGTTTCTTGATGTGTCCGTATTTATTGCACCACTTGTTCCACTGCTGCATTCAAAATGTAAATCTCGCTTGACACCAAGTTTTTGTTTAAAAACGTGAATTCTCGCGTTACACGTGTCATGGTCCCTTAAAACAAATTTCTTTACCCTCATTACAAAAACTCGAAAACACGTAAACAGGTACACAGCGGTGTAAAACAAGCAAACCACTGACATTTCAACTAAATTACCTTTTTGTAAAAATCAGTGCCTTTGGCTCGTATATTCTATGTAAATTTAGCGAAAAATACACTGGACGTCTCCCAAGAAACTGCTCGGTTTGGTAGCAGTTGTTGTTGCTCGGCCGCTGCCCGTCCGCAGAGGTGTTTTTATTGCAACTCCTAAATCAGGACATCGAAATAAATGGCTTCCGAAGCGAGTTTAGGTGTTTGTTTGGAAGCCTGAAAACATGTATACGGCTGTACATTTGTATATATATACTTCAAGGATCCCTGGACTCTTCCATTGAACATCTGTAAATGAAGGCGTCTTACTGTAACAATATATACCTTCACGATGAAAGGGGTGAATTCGGCGTGTACGTATTTCTTTCCATCTCACTTCCACCCTTAAAGAACAGAAACTCGTTCGAGGGACTTTTTTCTATACGTTAGCCGCAACTGTTGTGACCGGCGCCGGAGCTGAAGAGGGAGCGGCGCTCCTTTAATCTTCAAACCAAACCGAACGACCGGCTGCCTACTGTTAGGACCGGCGCCAGGTCTGACAATGGATCGGCGTTCCTTTTGATGTTCCTTTTTAGTCGCCAAACGGGTTGGCGGCCTGTGTCCGCCATGTATTGTTCCCCCCTGGCCGGAGGGTGCGGCGTCTTGCCGCCACGACACCGTGAGCAGTTCGGGAGACCACAAGTGCAGCTTCTTCTTTGGAAGATGACGGCGGCGGCGGCGGCCGGAAATCGTCCCGCTAATTGAACGAGTCGTTCGGCGACCATTTGAAGCTTGTTTACGGCGGCCCTTTCGATGGATGCAGTCATCAACTTCAGACCCCTCGCCCAGCGACACCCCTTGACGAGGAGGAGCCACGTTCGTGCCACATGGCCGTGCAGTGACCACGCTTCAATTTTGAACGTTCACGTGGACCGTGCGTGCTCGTCACCCTCGCGGGTAATGTGTGATCCGTGGTTGGACGGTGCCCTCTGTACGCGGTCCCCGATCTAGGGATCTGGGGAGGACAGACCCTTTATAATGAGCCCCCACGGCTCATTCGGTGTGCTTTTTTTCGAGAAGAGAACCAGGCAGAACAGAGCAGAACCGAGCAGAACCATGTAGAACCAAGCACCATGGAGCGCTATGTTAGGAGTCATGTAGAGGCCTGCCACGTTTGAGGGCTCACCGTGTAGGGAGTTCGCAATGTATATATTGTAAATAAACCCTCTTCAAGTCTCTCTTCTCCTGCCTCGACAACTTCATCCCGGACCTCCGGTGTCTGGAAACCCCGGTCGCAACAGCTGGTGGCAGCGGTGGGATACGAGTCTGCGACGGAGAGCGACATGTACCGGAGGCCAGCCGAAAGCCCTGGAACTCGGCGGGATCGAAGCAGCGTACCACCACCGCACGTAATGGGGTGAGTGCCTGGCTTTGTGCTTGAGATATATCGAGTCTTTTGGCCTAGATTCGTTAAAAGATAGATATAACCAACAACTGCCTGGCCACTGTGGTTGTTATCTCAGCACAAGGCAGCACTGGATGATTATCTGAGCAAGTACGCTAAAGCAGGAAAGCTTAGATGATTCAATAGGAACAAGTGGTAATGTTTCAAAATTTCTAAGGGTACGTTTGCGGGTTAAATTTTAGGATGTTTGTAAAAAGCAGGAGTGAAAAATTAACAAGAAAAAGTAGAGAGGGATGTTGGCCACGTAGTGCTACTTGGGTGCTTAAGCTTGTGGTCTCCGCTGTGAGATTTGCCAGGCTTCAATTTCTCTAGACCCAGAATTGAAACGCTGGTGGGTTTGTGTTTTGTCACAGCTGAGCCAAAGCAAAGTAGTCGCCATGGATCTTACGAGATTGACAAGAGAGGACCTGCTGAACCTGTGTTGGGATCTGGAGCTAGATTTTAATGATGATATGCCTGCTTCTAAACTCCGCGAAGTGATTCTCGAAAGCAATAGTGACAATGAGGAAATCGAGCACTTCGGGAATATGTACTTATTGGACCAGGAGGAGGAAGTACAAAGGGCGCAAAGAAAGGAAAGATGGCGCCAGGAGGAATTGGAAGCTGAGCGCAGGCATGAAGAACATATAAAAAGGATGCAGGAATTAGATGAAGAGATAGAAAGGCTTAATTGTGAATTGGTGGCATTGCAGCAGAGTGGTCAATCCATAGATGTAGCGCACGAACGGTGCGATGTAGCGGCGGTGCCATTTGAGACCGAAGCGAAGGCTACAGGTCAGACCATCTTGTAGATGAAGTGCACGAACGGTGACGACGTAAGCGGGCGGTGCCGATTAAGGCCGAAGAGAGGTGCTACAGGTCAGAAATTTGCAGATGTACCGCACGAGGACGGTGCGTTTTCAGGCAGCGGTGCCGTTTAGGGCCGAAGAGAGTGCTGCGTGGTCTGATATCTGTAGATATAGCGGCGGTGCCGTTTGAGGCCAAAGAGAAGGCTAGTGCCTGTAAGGGAATGGAACAGGTTTTAACCCATTCTGAGGGAAAAGAGCTCGCGGTCACAGCAGGTGTGAGGGTTCCGTGGTGGTGGAAACGAAGTTAAGATTAACAGAGTGTCCATCGAACCTTGCAGCCCTGTAGACCATGTTGATGAGCGTCAGAGGCGGACGAAAGGCTCCAGGTTTGGCACCAAGGAATGTGCCAAACGGAGAAAGCGTCCGAAAAACAGAAGCGCGGCAAGGCTCGCGATCAGCGCGGCGCGTTTGACGAGGACCTTCAAACGGCGTGGCGGATTTGCGAGAAAAGGCCCGTTGTCTTCTCTGACTGGCTTAAATCGCATGCGTCTGAGCGGCCGGAGAGTAAGGAACAGAAGTGCGCAATCTACGCGGCCGCGGTCTAACGATGAACTGATAGGCAATCATCAGGACTGGGCGCGCGAGATGGCGGAGGAGCATATCGGTGATGAAGAACGTCAGAGTAGGACGAAAGGCTCCCAGGTCCGCACAAAGAAGCGTGCACAGGGGAGAAAGCGTCCGAAGGGCAACAAAAAGGCAAAGCTCGAGATGAGCACAACGCGTTTGAGTAAGGGTTTCAAACGGCGTGGTAAAAATCGCGAGAAAATGCCGTTGTCATCTCTGACGGGTCTGTATCGTATGCGTCCGAACCGCCGGAAAAGAAAAGCGCATCGTACGCGGCAGTGTTTGAAGGATAGATTGCTAGGCAATTATCCAGACAGTCCGCGAAAAATCAGATGAGCATGTGGGTGCTGGTGAGCATCAGAGATGGGCGAAAGGCTCCGTAGACGGCACCAAGAGACGTGCAAAACGGAGAAAGCGCCTGTAAAAAACAGGCAGGCAAAAATCGCGACGCGTTTGAGGAATGTATTCAAATGGCGGAGCGAAATTTCAAGAAAGTTGCCGTATCGCAAGCGTCCAAGCGGCCAGAGAACAAAGAAAAGAGAAGCGCATTGTGTGCGTAAGTGGTCGAGGGGCAAGAGACCCTTCCGTTGTTCTCGCGGTGCATTGGACGGGGTGTGCGGGGCAAAAGAGTCGGTGTTTTCGAGGGGCAGAAGCGACAGCAAGTCGGCTTCGAGGAACGTCGCGGGGTTCGGTAGCAGGCGC
>WOVY01003117.1:0-46624 GCA_013436015.1 Rhipicephalus annulatus
GACACCCCTAAAACAATGAAATGAGTCTGTGCCTTTAATTAAAATTTCGTGTCACCTCTGCACTGTTTGCCACTCAGCTTCACTGGTCACAATTCACATAGTGAAATGGCTCATGACTTTTTTTTATTTCTTCGCCGTCTTTTACTAGCGCTTCGTTTTGTAAACTCGTGTCATTCATCCTGTTTGTTTGTTGTACGAAGCAAGCTTTTAGGCTAGCCTGTGTAACGCTGTCCCTCCATCCTCACCACGTTCCCTTGGTGCCGTTGTCAGATAGGAAGGAGACGCGGCGCGAAAGCGCTTTGTCCCAAAGTCACACTTAACTCATCAACCCATCATCATCCTACGTCTGTCCCGGCACTCCTCCTCCCCCCCCCCTTCAGGTCGTGTGAGGGGGGACGTTTTGTTTTCTGGAAGACGGCCATGCCCTGGCAAGGGGACCACCGTTCGGGCGCCAGGCGCCAAACAGAAGCGGCCTGCTTTCTGGCGTAAAAACCAAGGAGACCCGACAAGGAACTACCCTTCGGCGAAGCAACTTAGGTAGCGACGCACAAAGTAAACGTACCCTGGCAAGGTGGGCTATCGCAGCGCGTGAGGTGCGCTGCGGTCATGGCCCGTCCCTGACTGCTACGGCCCAGTGAGACTCGACACAGGGGCTACCCTTCGGCACGGTGGCTCTCGACACCGCATGAAAAGCGGACGTACCCAAACACGTGGCAGCGGGACTGCCCTTGGCCGTGGTAACTTCAGTCACCACAACAAAGTGCCCGTGCCCTCACACTGTCGCACGGCTGAGAGCTGCGACAAACGTCCCCTCGGGACAGATGGGCTATCGTTGGCGTGAGGCGCTTTGCGGTCATGGCCCGTCTGCTCACCACTAGGGCGCAGTGAGACACAATTCGTTCTGTGGTGTCTACGGGACTACTATTTGTGCAGAGGTCAATGCCACTGCACGCAAACCAAACGTACCCAGGGAAACCGGCACGGCTGAAAGCCGACTTAGTCCTTCGCGAAGAAGGCACTACCCTCCACTTCGGCGAGTAGAGTCACCGGGCACAGAGGAGAGGCGAACAAAGACCTTGCGGGTAAAGCCCGACAAGGCCACAGGATCACCTTAGCGCAAGCAAAGCTCGGGTGGACAACCATACAAACCAAACTCGGGGGCGACCGGCTCACTAGGCCTAGTCGTGGAAACTTAGAGAAAGCCATCATTAAAAATTGATAGTTATCTGCCCTCCTGACTCACTAAAAACTACTTCCAGATGTGCCACATCTCATAAAACTGCTTTGCACCTAGGCGCTGCCTCTATTGGTGGTGAATGAACCAGACCTCCTTCCGTATTTTTGCGAGCACTTCGTGAAGCCCGGGTCGCTTCCCGTCAAAGACGGCACAGCACCGTGCCACCACACTTGGTAGAAGCACTCAACAAGCAGAAGCACATACTGCTTACCGCTTGTCCTGACAGGGGATGAAGAAAACGAACGGTGTTGAAAGGAACACCTGGGTGGCCAACAAGCTAGCTATCCTTCGATGGAGGGCACTGGTAGTATGCACTGGGAGAACACGTGAACCAGGTCCTCCATAGTGCCACAAAAGGGGCACGTTCCTCGTTGAGGAATTCTTGTGAAGGGCCTGAATTTTAGGGGCAGGCACCCTCTGGCCAGGCGATACATGAATGTAGCGCGCTTTCCATCCAGGAAACTGGTAGTGATGAACCACCAGTTTTTGACTATGGTGGGACAGGTCAAATTCTACACAGTTTGCAGGTAATTCTGGGGTAGGTCTATCAACTAACTCGTGAGTTCGATCGAAACTAAATCTAACTTGGGGTCGACCTCTTGGAGACGGTCAAAGTAGAAGCGGCTCTGCATAGAAGGCAAAAGGCATTCCCGCCCGATTCACCGAATTCGAAAATGCCCCGGGCGAGAACAGCCTCAGCCGGCGTGCTCAGAAAATACGACGCAAAGCTTCTAATAAGGAGCATATCTGTATCGCGAGCTACCGCGTCCATCTACGTGTAACGCCGTGGTCACAACGCTAAGGTCAGAAATACCTAGTCCTCCTTCGTACCTACGCAACTTCAGCACGGGGCGCGACACAAACGGAGAGGCACTACTCCAAAGAAAACCAAAAAGTTTCTTTTCCAGAAGAACCTTTGTATGGGGCTTAACTGGCATAACCGAGCCTATGTACGTAGAAAACTAAACAAAAGTGATCGAATTATCGTGGCCCTAGCTGTAAGCGGACAAGACAAGGCACCGAGTTCTTCAATCCTGTCGGTCAGCTTTTGCCTAGGTAACCACCATTTTCGGTAGTCAGGCCATCCGGTTCGAAATGGAAACCCAATATACGGTCACAGGTGTTGAGTGGATCCCAAGTAGGTCACGCCTTTACTCGTAGTGCGTGCGCGCTGACGTCACTCTCCTCTCTAACCTGTCATTGCTCGCCGCGTATCATGATCTCACTTCACCCTCTCCACCAAAACGTTCTAGCGCACATCGAGCGAACAGTCTTTCACCTTTAGGAATCCTCTACTCTACAGAGCGGTGTACACGACAGGTTCATGGTGTGACAGCTGTATACTTCACAGGGAGGAGGAGGGGAAAACTTTATTTCAACAGAGGAGTTTGGAGCACGCAGGCTCCTGGGCCCCCGCACAATCCCGCTGCGCTCAAGCGTTCATTTGGTGGTGCTCTATGACGCTGGCAGCCCGGTCAGCAGCCATTGTCTGCTCAACCGGGTCCTCTGAATGCAGTATGGTCTCCAAGTCCTCCCATAGATCTTGAGATGTTCTTGGGCCCGGGGGGGGGGTCCGCCGGGCAGTGAGAAAGGATGTGTATAGCAGAAGCATGAGATTCAGGGCAGAGAGTACAGGCTGGTGTAAAGAAAAGGGGGTGATAGTGCGATAGAATGAGAGGAGAAGAAAGAGTGTGAGTCTGTAGCTGGTGCCAGAGGGTGGCCTGTCGGTTGCTGATGGACTTGAGCGGTGGAGGATAAAGCTGACGCTCTGCCCAATAGGCTGAGTCAGCTCGTTGAAAATGTACGCACGCTTTTTTGTGAATCCGGGATCGAAGGCTGCCAGGGCCCGGTTTAGAGAACCTCGGGCGAAGAGATTGGCGGCCTCGTTTCCAGGATTCCCGAAGTGCGCGGACATCCAGATCAACTTCACGTGACGGGGCGGGGGTGCAGCGGGCGAGTCTAGTATGCAAACACAGGGATGTGAACTCGTCCTCCCGCGAAATTTAGAATTGCGGTTTTGGAATCTGATAAAACATACCGTGCTTCAGTGTTAACAATTGCTAAAACAATGGCAGCTTCCTCTGCAGCTTCGGGGGAGATGTCCGGCGGAGGTGTGTGTGCACCTATATGGGAGAGTGTGCAATCACCATCGCGGCGACCACTTCATCGCCCCCGCAGGCTGCGTCCAGCCGTACGGCATCCGGTTTGGAGCCATAACACCCGTGTAGAGTTCTAGCACGAGCTCGCGGCGTTTGTCATGGTGGCTGGGGGTGCATGTTACGGGGGAGTGGTGTAATGAGGAGTTCTCGGTGCAGGGGCCATGGTATGGGGAGTAATGTCGCATCATTGGCCGGTATCTGAATTCCAAGAGAATGCAAGATATGCCGTCCGGTGTCAGTTTGTGGGAGGCGAAGGTATTGCGCTTGGCGGTGCGCGTCTATAAGTTCCCCGATAGTGTTGTGAAGGCCCAGCTTGAGAAGTCGATCGGTGGGTGTACTTATGGAAGGTGGAGGGCTACTTTGTATGCCCGATGGATGAGGGCATACCGGGCTTCAGTGTCTCGGTGAGATAGTTGGAGGTAAGGAGTGGAGTAGAGCACGCGGCTGAGTACGAATGCATGAATAAGGCGACATAGGTCACCCTCCCTTATGTCCCGGCGGTGGCCCGAGACCCGGCGGATCAGGTGTGAAATCGCCCCTACAACCTTTGAGTTTCCAGATTGTGTTAGAGTTCTTTCCATCCCTTTGGATATGGGGAGAGAGAGATAAAGATACAAGGAAAGGCAGGGAGGTTAACCAGACGCACATCCGGTTTGCTACCCTGCACTGGGGAAGGGATAAAGAGGAGAAAAGAGGTTGCAGAAAGATGAGAAGGTACACACAATCACGAGCACACTCGGGGAGCACACACAGTTTACAGGCGGTCACTCAGGTTTGTTGATTTAAGGTAAAGTAGCAGTGCTTTAGTTGCTTTCTGCGCAACTGAGGCAGATGCCCAAGGTCCTAGTATCTTCTGCACACAAAATGGTCCGGGGTCAAGTCGATTCAAAACCCATCCGTAGCTGGCATCGCTGTGTGTCGTAGCAAGCGCAGCTGCACAGGACGTGTTCGATGGTCTCTTCATCTCCGCAGTAGTCGCATGTAGGAGTGTCTGCCATACCAATGCGAAAGGAGTACACCTTTGTGAATGCAACACCCAAGCAAAGGCGGCATAACAGTGTCGCATCGGAGCGGGAAAGTTGTGATGGTAGCTTTAGCTTGAGCGAAGGATCTAGTTCATAAAATTGACACCTTTGGAAGCTGGTAGACGACCAGAACGTGCGTGTGAGATCTCGAGCCAGCAGGTAAAGTTGTCTTGCTGCATCATTTCTTGATAGAGGAATCGGGACTACACGGGTTTCTTCATGGGCTGAGCGGGCTGCATCATCGGCTAATTGATTTCCGGTAATACCGATATGTCCAGGCAGCCATTGATATATAATATCATGCCCTCGTGCTAGAGCTTCATGATGGCAATGTCTTATTTCTTGTACCAGTTGGTCATGGCTCCTTCTACGCATGGCAGACTGCAAACTCTGAAGTGCTGCCTTCGAATCACCGAATATGACACATTTTCCTGGACGTTCTTGAACGAGATATTGTAAAGCAGCCCTTATAGCAGAAAGCTCTGATGCCGTAGATTGTAGTCATATGCGACAACTTAAACTTGATTGTCATTTCTGCAGCCGGAATTACAGCGGCACCTGATGAGCTGCTGGATGAGACGGACCCATCAGTGTATATCTGCGTTCGGTCTAAGTACAACTCATGTAATAATAGCAGTGTTGCTTGCTTCAATGCTACTCTGGAGTGACTGCTTTTCTTTTTGATTCCCGGAATTTCTAGACGTACTTGCGGCTGGTCGAGGCACCACAAAGGGCGCACCGTTCTCGCAGATGGCGTATATCCTGATGGAATGCTGTTTAGGTGCTTGGCTATGACGTCTGAAAACGTAGCACCTGGTCTTCCGGAAGGTAGAAGGGCCAAGTGGTGGTCGGGGACACGGCTGGCATGTCGAATGTGCGCTCTGAGGCAATCCACAATTATATATGTCCTGACCGGATGGTCTTTGGCAAGCATGATTGTGGCATAAGTAGAAGCGCATCGGGGCAGTCCTAGGCAGATACGCAGTGCCTGACCCTGCAAACTCTCCAATGAATGAGTATTCGATTTGCAAGTGTTAGTCAGTACCGGCAAGCTGTAGCGCAATAGACCCAGAAATAGGGCCCTGTAGAGCTGTAGCATGGAGGCCACAGAAGTTCCCCATGCTTTACCGCACACGAATTTCATGATATGCACAATAGATAGCAGTCTCTTCTTCAAGTACGCACAATGTGGGCTCCACGAAAGACTTCTGTCGATTATTATGCCCAGGAAACGATGCGTCCGTGTATATTTGACACTCTGCCCATTGATGTAAACAGGGTATGGCGTCATTGGTTGCGTGTAAACGCCATCAACGCGCACTTCACAGTTGATATATTTAGGCCTTGTTTCTGAAGGTAGGCTGTTGTGAGGGTTGCTGCCCGCTGTATTCGTCCACGCACCTGAGGGCGAGTAACTGCAGCACTCCAGAGGCAAATATCATCAGCATATATGGATAGGCACACCGACTTTGGCAGAACCTTCACCAGACCAATGAGGGCCACATTGAACAATGTGGGGCTTAAAACACCTCCCTGAAATACTCCGCAGTAGGTGTAATGTTGGGCAGTTGTACCCTCATATGTTTGTACAAAGAAACCCCTGCCAGTTATATAATCTTTTATCCATTGAAACATTCGTCCACCAATGCCCAATGCTGCGAGAGAAGTGAGGATGGCATCGTGAGCTACATTATCATATGCACCCTTCACGTCAAGAAAGAGTGCCACTGATATGCGCTTGCGACTTTTTTCTTGTTGAACAAATGTCGATAAATCAAGGACACAGTCAATGGAAAAGCGTCCCCGACGAAAGCCTGCCATGCAAGAAGGGTATTTGGTGTATCGTTCCAAGTACCACTCGAGACGAAATAGAACCATTCTTTCCATCACTTTTCCGAGGCAGCTTGCGAGGGCAATAGGGCGATACGCTGTCAAGTCCAATGGTGATTTTCCCGATTTCAAAAGTGGTATTAATCGACTAATTTTCCATTCTCGGGGAACACTGCCGCTGAGCCAGGAGTTGTTGAAGCATGTTAAAAGTTCTTTTCTAGCTTTTTGTCCAAGGTGTCCCAACGCACTATAAGTAATACCATCAGGACCTCGCGATGACATGCGCTTAGAAGTGACTAACGCACCTTCCAGTTCTTCCATGGTGAACGAAATGTCCATTTCTGGTAATCGCGTCTCAGGAACGATCACGGCGTCGATGCTTTCGTTCATAATATTCCCGGCAACTCTCGTGCAAAATTCTTCAGCCACCTCGAGTTCTGTTTTTCCATGATTGAGTGCCAAAGCTTTACAAGGGTGCCGTTGTTGTTGAGAGGAGCGAACACTACGAACTGTTCTCCAGATATATGACAGCGGTTTATGAGGGTCTAGAGATTCGCAGAATGCTTTCCAGCGTTCGCTTTCCAGTTTGTAAATGCGTCGTTGAATCTTTTTCTGGAGCCGCCTTGCTTCCCTCAGATCGTAAATTGATCTTGTGCGTCTGTATCGTCGTTCAGCACGCCTTCGTATAGCTCATAATTTTTCCAGTTCGATGTCAAACTGTGTTACTTTAGACGAAAATGGTAATTTACATTTGGACGCTTGTATAGCTTCCACTACGGTATTTTTCCAGGCTGCAGGCGAGGCCTTCTTGGCAAGCGTTCTCAACACGCGATGCAAACATCGACCAGTCAGTGCCAATTAAAACACCGGAAGAAAAATTTTTTATGATACCATCGATCGTCACGTAGGTGGGTATGTGATCACTCCCATGAGTCTCAATATCGCAAAACCACTTAACTTTGTGAGAGAAACACCGTGACACCAATGTCAGGTCAAGGCAACTGCCATACGTGAGACCCCGCAGATATGTGGGGGTACCGTCGTTCATGATGGAAAGGTCGTAAGCGGAAGCGAATGTAACAATGTTCCGGCCCCTGGCATTCATCCTAGTGCTCCCCCCAAAGCATGTGATGGGCGTTGAAGTCACCGGTGATGATTCAAGGCCCATCAGTTCTCATTAGGATGTCTTTGAATCTGTCGCAGTCAAATCGCGATGACGGAAATATATATCCACCAATAGGCGTGAACGAAACTGCATTCTTCTTCACACGAAGACACACGTACTGATTGTCGTCATTTGAACTTATGGGTGCGAAAGATAAGTCAAGTCTGTGCGAAAGTAAACAATTATTTTGCTTCGTTCTTCGCAAGCGGCTGAACAAAAAGCTTCATAACCGGACAATCTATAAGGCGTTGATACGTTTGGTTCACATATGACAAGTATAGGGAATTGATTGGCCCGAACAAATTGGCGAAAGTCCGAGATACGGGACTTCATGCCTCTGGCATTCCACTGAAAAATCGACGCACTTTTAACTTCAGTGCGGAAGTGAAGATTTTGTTGAGCCATTGTGCTTATACGAAGTTAGCAAGAACTGGATTCAGTGCATCCAGTATTTGCAGTGCACTCTTAGCAGACGGAGATTGTATGCTGCTCAGTAGCGTGCGAATCGTGGCAATTAATGATTGCACGATTGCAGCCACTTGCCTGTCTTGGTTGGAAAGATCTCGAACCGGGAGCGCGGACTGGCCGTCATGAAGCTTCTTCGGTTCGCTTGATGCTGCTTCCCTTTGAAGTGCAGACCACTCTGTCGCAGTTAGGGTATGCTCACTGGCTTTGTCCTTTACAGCCTTTCCCACGGCATGTGGTCTGGGAGGCAAAGGAGGTGGTACTGATGAGGGATCACGCAAACGTGTCGAGGAGGGTAGCGGGCATCCTCAAAGACCGACGTCGACGTGAACGCCGCCTTCTGACTTTAGCTGCGGCTTCTCGATGAGATGAGTGATCGCGCACCATCTCCTTCAAGATGGCAATTTGCTTCTGAATCCGCGGGCAGTCCTTCGATGTGGCTTCATGGGATCCATTGCAATTGGAGCATTTCTTGACAGTTGCGACGCACTTATCCGCTTCATGGTGCTCGGCGCAGCGGTGGCATACCACCGAATTCTCACAGACGCTGCTCACGTGTCCAAGTTTCATGCATTTACGGCACTGGAGAGGCTTTGGAATGAAAGGCCGCACAGAATGTCTGAAGTACCCCCACCTTCACATGAGAGGGGAGTGATGTGCTCTTAAACGCAATCTTCACACAGCGAGACTTGCCTAGCCGAGTGACATCAACAATTGGAGTATCAGTTGTAGACTTGACAAGAAGTTGTAAGTCCTTATTGGAAATAGCGACATCAATGTTGTAGATCACGCCGGTTACTACATCACATCCCAAGGGAACATGAGAGCGCACCTGGTTGCCGTCCAAGTCAGTTACACTGCGCAGAACGCCCAACGCACTTGCGTGCAAAACGTCCACAGCCAGTATATTCTTTCTGGCGTTCACTCTTATGTCCGTGATCTCATTTGGCACGAGCGTTTCCAGAGACCTCGACACAGACTGTCTGTTAAGGCGTTTCATGCTGACGGTAGGAAGTGCAGGCAGAAACAGGATGGTATAAGTGTTCGATTGTGGCGCTTCACTCACAGTTTGAATAGTTGAGGATGAGGATGTCCTCATGTTCCTTCTCTTCGCCTTGCGGCTCAGCACAGGTAGGAAACCGTCATCTGAGAAGTCCTCACTGCTGAGATAGTAAGCATGAGTATCTTCACTGTCGCTGTCGCTCGCTTGTCCCATCCGCTTCCTGGAGGCGGTCGCCGCTGACGCCGCTGGTGCCGGCAGGCGCACGGGGTGGTCTACTTCCATACCCTCCAAGGGAGCAGCAGAAACTGATCAACAGACTTAAATTACAACTGAAATACGCCGGAGTTAGCAGAAGCAGCTCCTATTCAAAACACACTTCTTCGTCTTCGACCCCTTTGGATATGAATGCCCAATATCCGGAGGGTATCAACCTCAGGTACCGATCTGCCATCCAGTTTGATAACGATGGGGGAGGAAGGGGACTTGCGGCTTTTGGGACAGATGCAGAGCAGTCCGGACTTCTCTGGAGAACAGATAAGTCCTACACTAGCTGCATAGTTTTGTGTTAGGTTGGCGGTGGTTTGAATGGTGTCCTGTATCTCACCATCACCGCCATGGCTAGACCATTGCGTGATGTCATCTGCATATAGGGTGTGTTTTAGGTGAGGAATAGTTGCCAGTTGTCGGGCCAGGGGGATGAGAGTAACAGGAGGGTGAGAGGACGGACCCCTGTTTTGTGTCGACACTCTTTAGTGCGTATGTTGGGCAAGTGAGCGGGCCGAACTAAAGTTCGGCAGTGCGTGCTGTGAGAAAGGTCTGAATGTAATTGTATGCACGTGTACTCACATTCAATGGAGAAAGAGCTGTTAAGATGGCATGATGCTCGAAGCGTTCAAATCCCGCCATACATGTTTTCCTTACCGACCAAAAGTTGAAGCATGCTACAACTGTCGCCGCATCGGGCATCGCCAAGATGTTTGTCCAGCCCCAAAAAAGTGGAAGCTGTCACAATTGCGGTGGCCATCATGTCCCGACCCAACCTCCAACTTGCTCACCAAAGTGTATCGTCTGTGGGGACGGGCCCCACACCGGCAACGTTGAATGCAAGCATCGCTACGCCCGGCGGCCGCCACGCACGACTCAACTAGCGGCTGGACACCAGTCCAGATCTCGGGATAAGGAACAACCAGCTTCTCCGCAGCCATCACACAGTGCAACGCACTCCCGCTCCCGTGACCAGAGCCACAAATCCAAGCAAGATCTCACCTGGGCTGATGAAGCACGGAAATCACCATCAGCCTCCGCCCAGCAGGCTGCCAATCACAGCAACAATGACGAGATCAGGGCCCTACGGGAGCAGGTAAGCAGCCTTGCAGCCCTAACACAGCGCTCACTAGCCCCTCCCACTCCCTCTTTCTCACCTTCTCTACCCACTTCTCACACGCACGCTAACACCACTCCCGATCTTCCACCCTCCAAAAAAACAACGCACGGATACCCCCCCCCCCCCCCTTCTGGTTCGATCGACATAAGCGAAGTTAAAAAATCTGTCCGACTAATTCGACAAAAAACTCCAAGAACTAGAAGGCCGCATTGAAACTAAATTGAACACCCTTATCACCGACGTAAGTAAAAAATTACAGGCACGCATAGAAAAATGCATGGAAGCCATTCTTCAGAGGATGGTTGGCCTTCTCGAGACACGCCTGACACAGCTGCCTAGACTTGCCACCGCCGTTTCCCTCACAGCACCGCCCGTCGATGTGGATCCCCAGATCTCCAGTAACGAAAGTTGAGCACCTCTCATCCATCCTCCTACGGTTCATTATGGCAGGACGGGGCAATAATAATTCACTTCATATTATAACATAGAACTGCCGTAGCTTTCGAGGCAAGCGCGCCCCACTGCAGCTTCTACTTCCCATGCTCTCCCCGACGCCCCAGGTCCTTCTTCTTCAAGATACTGCTTTACAGGCCACACTTCCTAGTTACAACTCCACACACTCTGACACCACAGACGCACCGAAAGCGTCTGCCCTTGTCCACCGCAGTATCACATATACGACACACTACATCACATCACACACACCCTGCGTGATAACAGAAATCATTCACCACACCCATACCCCCCATCCATATTTATCGCTAACATCTGCCACCCGCCGTCACAACCGATGGCGTCATTGAACTCTCTCTTCCGGAAGCTCCATCGACTGGCGGGGAAACATCCCTTGCTAATCGGCGGCAATCTCAACAGTCAGCATACTGACTGGGGATACAAAACAACCACACACAGAGGTCGCAGGCTATGGCTGCTCCTACAGAACCCCCAGCTCTCCATCCATGGCACAACAACTTTCAGGCACCTACACGGATAGGAAACAGTGTCAGTATAGACACTAGTCCAGACCTGGTGCTTAGTCGCTCCCTCTCTACTGTCACATGGACGAGAACACAGCACACACTGGGCAGTGATCATTATAATTTACGAATCACGGTCCCCATCAAACCACCCTGCACACCCCCGGACACACAAGCTCATTGAGTGGGACGCTCTCCGTGCTGCGCGTACCACCCGCACAGACAATCCGATCACGAACATCAACGGCTGAGTAGACTCTCTTCAGACCGACATCCAGCATCATACGCGACTAATTGAAACCACCACAGACACCCCAACACTCGACAACAGACCTGCACACCTGTGGGACGCCTATCACAGCCTTCTAAGCCTTCTAAAATGGTGGAAACAGGGTAAACATAACAGGACACTAAAGAAACGTTTAGCCACTTTACAATCTGAAATCCAACAACATTCAGAAAAGCTATGCCGCTCCGATTCGGGGCAGGTATGCGATGGCATCGCCGACAGGCTTACCTGCAAAAAAAGTATGGCACCTCCTCCGACACCTCCTCGACCCATCCCACACGAAAACCATTACCCAACACCACATCACCCTGCTTATCCACACACATGGACAATCCTAATGATCTTTCAGTTAAACTTAGCGATATCTACACATCGCCTGAAACATAAACTCCTCTTCCATTATACACAGGACAGCGAAACCCCAAACGCGACACTGACATAACCGAGGCGGAGGTCAGAGCCGCCCTTTTGACTCTCCGCACAAAATCCGCACCCGGCACCGACTTGATCACCAACACAAGACTGCGAAACCTGGATGACAACTCAATCACTCGCATCACGGAGTATTTCAACAAATGTTAGAAGGAAGGCATGCTTCTCCAGTCGTGGCGCCATGCGAAAGTAATGTTCATACCAAAGCCCATCAAACCACTCACAATCCAAAACCTTCGCCCGATCTCACTAACTTCATAGTAATAAGGGCTGCAGCGTGAGCACGAATGTGCTAGAAGAAACAGACAAAGTCGAGGCACGGAAGGCAAAGAGGACAACACGAGCGCAGCGTGTTGTCCTCTTTGCCTTCCGTGCCTCGACTTTGTCTGTTTCATCTAGCACATTCGTGCTCGCGCTGCAGCCCTTATTACTATGAATTCAAACCAACTAGCCCAAATCGCCATTCTTCCTCACTAACTTCACGTTTGGGCAAGCTTTTCGAGCACGTTGTTTTGGCGAGGCTCACACAACATATATCGCTCCCATTTGTCCACACAAGATGCTATGCTACAAATCACCCACGACATATTTGACCCGCTCTTTCCGGGCCACACGAAGACCGTCCTAGCTCTGGACTTATCCAAAGCATTTGTTCGTTGGGGGTGCCACGGTAGTCCCGCGGTATAAAATCACGGAGCGCGCGCGCCCACTGAACACCTACCAGTTCATCTGCGCAACTCTTCTGCGCAACGCCGCAAAGAGCGCCAGCATCGACGCCGCCACTAGTGTCAGCGTTAGCACAAGCACAAGTTCTCAATAAAGTACACCATCTCCTGCTCAAGCAAACAATCTACCCGCTGCTTCGCATCCACACATTGTTTAGCGGGAGATGGTCTAATTTTTTTTAATTTTTCATTCGTGTATAAGTCTACGCGTTCTTAGCGAATACCGATCGAAGCTCTTTGCTGGAAAGTGAGCGCACTCAATTTTGTTGCCTCGTTAATTGAGAAAGCTAAATGGTATCCACAGTAAACTGTTTTAGCGAAGTTTACAGCAGCTTTGGAGGCGTCGATGAACAATATAGGAATATTCATATGGCGAGAAGAAGAAAACAAAGTTAGGCGGCCATGAAATGAAAAGCCGGCGCCATATAAAGAGGAAATTAAAACTATAAATATTAATAAGAGAAATTTCCGTGGTAGTTTTCGGGGGTCGTTATAAGTTGAAGCCGTGCCCCTCAGGGCATAACTATAGAGGAAGTGCGTTTGGGCTGCTTTATGCCCGGAAAGTCCAAGCACGACATGTTGTTCCTTGTTTCTCAATTGCCATCGAAAAAAAAAAGTGATTACTTTCCGCAGCACGGCCAAAGCGACGCCTCCCGCCATTCGCGACCATCACTCAACGTTAATGTCGCTGGCGAAACACGCCTCCGAGCTGCGAACTCTTCTCGGCGGCGTTCTCAGTAGTTTTCGGCTGTTCGAGCTCCCCGACATGGCGCCGGCCTCAAGAGCCGTGCTGTGCGCTGCAATTACGAACAAGAGAGGGCGTTTGTTGTTCAACGAAGAAACAATTCACGCTGTACGAGCCGAGGAGTGACGATTAAGAATGTCGCCTGCCGACGGCATCACCGGCGGTGCCTTGTAAGTGTCTTGTAACGGCTACTGGCCTAGACAGAGGTAGTGAGAGTGGGGGAGGTGTAAATGGAAGCACTCGATGTGAGTACGCTCTCTAAGAAGTGCTCACGTAAAAAAGAGAGTCTTTAAATCCCACAACAGTATATACTAGTCTCGCTGGCTAGCGTTTCCTTTCCTGAAAACTCATAGCTCTCCTTTTTTTTCCTATCAAGAATGCTATGTCCCGCTGATAACGCACGTGCAGATCGTGAGCAGGAAACGCCAGGTGGAAGGCGATCATGTAAAGAAGGGCATACAAGAAAGATGGCTATTGTTGTAGGACAAAAAGACACCCTATTCACTCGTTTTTTAAACGTCTTTCTGCTTTCCTAAAGGTAACAAGTGTTCAATTTTCTACCGCTTATCAAGAGTTACAATATCGTTCGTTGTTTTTGAATAAAATATTTCGTATCTACGGGGAAGGGGGGGGGGGTATACGATACGAGAGTTTTTTTGCTTGTTCCTTTCTTACAGAACCACACTGTTACTCACCGACTTAACGAGCTTATGGGTCAAAAAAAACATGAAAGAAGGACAAGCACATACTATCAACTAAATTTATTCGTAAAAGCGCACACATATGTATACAGGTCAACAAATTCGCATGTCATATTAGCAGAAAAAAATCTGTTTTAGTGGCAGCACTCAGGTAATTCATCTCGGTGTCATGTAGCATGATTGAGGGCCTCACCACGCATGTATCACCTAACCTATTAACAAAATATGCCTCTTCTATTTCTCGTGCAATTTTGCCCTTCATTCTTGCGAGCACCATAGTCTCCGACTTATATGCGCTCTGGACTGCCCTTTTAGTGCATGAAAATGCTCATAGACGTTTGAACTTTGGGTGCCTATTATTCGGCACATGGCAACTGACTAAAACACATCATTGAATACGCAGAGATTTACATGTAAATAGCAAGACAGTCTCACCACAAGTGAGAGTTGTACTGCTGGTACCACGCATCTATACCACGCAGTCAGTTCAGTGCAATGAGTGAGAACTGCGGAACATTAATTCGTCTTCGTTTCCTTTGTGCCTACGTTGTGTTTATCATATCTTCTGCCCCTTTGTGTTCTTTTCTTTCGTTTGACTCCTCTTTTATACCTTTTTTATTCTTTTCAAATGACTATGTAATATTTTCTACCCTTTGCTGTTCTTTCTTGTGATTATCTTACCTGTCCTGAATTAATTTTTTTCTTGTGTTCTATCCCTATCGAAAAATTTGCCATGGTGGATACTGGAAAACATGGTGGGCGTAGTGGAAATAATAGTGGGCATGGTGGAAATAATAGTGGGCATGGTGGAAATTATGATGGCTATGGTGGGACGTAGTGGAAAATATGGTGGTTATGCCGGGACATACTGGGTGGTATGGTGTACAGATGATGGGTAAAGTGGAAATGATGGTGGAAAGCAGAGGCTAGATAGTGGGAAATAATTGGACACTCTGCCCACCATTGCGATAATGCTGGGTAGCCCTAAGCATATAGTGGGTGGTGCTTATTATGGTGGCCTACATGGTGTACCAAGTTGAGAAACTCTTCCCACCATTGCGATAATGCTGGGAAGCACTAAGCAGATGATGGGTGCTGCTTGTTATGGTGGGCCACATGGTGTACCAAGCTGAGAAGCTCTGCCCACCATCGCGATAATGCTGGGAAGCAGTAAGCAGATGATGGGTGGGCTTATAATGGCGGGCAATTTATATAGTGTGCCAGTCTGGGATCAGTACACTACATGTTCTACCACCATGATTTCCATCAAAGTTAGGCCTACCGACCGAGCCCGTACAATTGCGTTATCCGTGCTTCCGGGTTTCAGAATACACGATTTCGACGATTAAGTATGACAATACAGCGCAGCCATGGCATCAATTAACCTAAATGAAGCATTTTTCATTGTGTATGGTGTCCGCTCAAGAAGCAACAAACATCGATGCGACACGATTAAAGCACTCCCAGAGAACGTAATTAAGTGTCTTCTCACCGACAGCCGCCGGTCGCACTCGCCGGCACTTCTCTAGCTTTTGTACGAGAACTCAGACGTGGCAATTCATATGCTTGGTGAACCAACATGAAGCGTAATGTTTCTGGCACACTGCATTCGTTTTGGCCAAGCCGTTATGAAGTTGCTTTAGCGAAAAAGCTACAGCATTGCGCTGGCGCGACCACCCTCTACATTGCGCGAAAAGCATCCCAATACTCAATCAAATAAATTAGGCGGGCGTATCTATGGAATGAGCCTAGAGGCGTCATAAAGCGTGAGCAGATATTAAAGCGAAACGGATATTAAACTTGGCAGACCCCGCCGGTAAACTGTTGCTGCTCCCCAGTCCACTTGGTTTTTTTCTTGAAGTTGTGAATTGTAAAAAAAAAAATAGCACTAGTGCCGTTAACATAGTGGCAATCGTTACAGGCCGCAGTTGCTTGTGTTTAATAAATGTGCAATTTTAGTAGCAGGTGTAGATCTTGTCTATGTTGTGTACACGACAAACATAAGTTGAACCGTAAGTTGATATGTCAACTAAGTATTTAACACCCACACAACGTCATGTTGGTGTGGCGCAGTGGTTAGCGTCTTCGAATGGGAATCTGCAGGTTGCACGTTCGATCCTCCGTGGCGCCTTGTTTTTTTTTTTTACGGGACTGTTGTTTTTTTATACTGTTTTTATAGAATTCTTTTTTATTTTTTGTGGCAGCTCGTCACGGTGATTATGACGTCATTTCGCGCTCAAGTGTTGCCGGCACTGCAGCACCCACCATACCCACCATGCGCCATGGTGGGCGTTTCCCACCATTCACCCACTACACTAATCCACTATAATGGTGGGTGGTGGTTTCCACCATGCCCACCATTCGTTTTTTTCCGATAGGGATGGTCTCCTCTATGGTGTTTTTCCACGTTTCGCTGCCCCGCAGTGCTTTTAACTACCGGCGCTGGCATTTCTCCGTAGTTTCGATGGTTAGGACAGGCGAATTAGCCCTTCGGTGATGCTGCCGTTGAAAACGCGCAGCTTGCTCGCTTCATGTGCATAAAACGTTGGACGTGCTGGACGCCAACGCGAGACACGCGACGACGACAGGACGGTATCCTAAATTGTTGCGCAGTTGGTAACGAAAGCCGAGCCGCGAGAGACACGCGCACTTTGGGCTTTCGTTAATCGTGTCGTCAAAGCCAAATGCCCTTTTGGTAAAGCTGCCTGCAGTGGTGTCGCACGCTTTCTCACCGTGAATACGTGGACACCTTTTACTTTCTGACTTTTTTTTTATTAATTATGTGATGTGTGAAGTTATAAACCGCAGAAGCCTAATGTCCTTGAGCATGTGAATCGTAAGTGAAATGTTCGCGATGCAGAGGAGCTCAGACATGCATTAAGCCACGTGGAGGCGTCCATCGATTCCTTAGAAACGATTGAAAAGGGTCGCATGACGTCTATAAGTGGTGCTGTCTAGGGTGATGAAAAGGGGTGTCAGAGATGTATACCATACGGCTTGAATCCATTAACCAAATTGCTAGGCATGTATATAGAGGGCTTTTATCGAGAGTTGCTCAAACGGACTCGAAGTTTAAGTCATAGCGAGGGGTTTGGATTAAATGGAGACAGGATTTTTCTCTGAATAATGAGAAGAAAGGGAAAAAGCTATTGTGACAATATCACAAGGAGTGCGTGGAAGTGCTGTGAGGGAGAATAATACAGCTAAAAAAAAAGTGAAAATCGGAGCGCTCGCAGACCATTAAAACATTTCTTCGAATCTAACTCGCGCAGTTTTTTCGTGACGGATAACCGAATGATAGGTGTATACACACCAGAATATCCCTTTCTCACAAGTGAAGGGGATGTGCTAATACGTGTACACTATAATTCACCGGCTGGCTTACCGATGTTTCATAGTTGGGTGCATTGAGTGGGCAGATGGCTTCAGCAGGACTTCTTTCACTGGTGGGTTAGATAGATTGATAGATAGATAGATAGATAGATAGATAGATAGATAGATAGATAGATAGATAGATAGATAGATAGATAGATAGATAGATAGATATGCTCAAAGGGTAGAAGATTGCTAAGAAATGCTTTGCATTTACGCTAGGAAAACATGAAGAGAAACACGCTCTGTCCTGGTGGTGTTGGCTCTGCCGGCTATGGGAACTCTCCGGAACAAAAGTGCTTTTTGCACGGTCTCGCTTATGCCTCTCACACCGACACGGAAGTAATAGTATGTTGCCAGCGAAACGACCGGATGGTGAAAGTGCTCCGCCTGTGTTTTTTTTTGCTCCTTCTTCTCTCACCACACTTCTTTTTCATTTTCGCGCTGGAAGGCTCGACAAATCTTCCTGTCTCCCCCGCACCTTTGTTTTTCCCTTCAACGATCCAGATCTCCAAGAAGAGCTTAATTGGTCCATTACGTTGCAGAAAGAAAAACTGAGCGCTTCGAAGGTGGTATTGAAAAAAAAACACTTGTTGTTTGCTTTTATTTTATTCCACCACGAACTTTTATTCCACCACGAAAGCAAGAACGCCAAGTCCAGCGTCTCTGCGCACGACGCCATAGGCCGGCTGCTGCGGCGGTGGGGCCTGCAAGCCTAACGTGTCGCCGGACCTCCTCGGAGCTCCCGATCCCCGATGGCAGCGTACAAGGCCTTTGCCAGGGCTAAATGGATGTCGTAGAGGTAGAAGGAGAGGACATTCGGCCGGAAGATTTCGGCGAGGGAGCAGGATGGTGCTGCGTAAAGAGAACGAAACAGGCCGACGGCGCGTCCGAGTCAGCGCAAGACCAGAAGACGGAGACGCAGCAACAGGCGGCTGCCGAGGCGACTACAGGGATTGCCCCGGATACTGCCACAGCGGCGCAGAATAAAAAGAAGTGTGCTCGTTACTTGCAGCACCTCGCTAAGGCGAGCCGAATGCCAGAGCTGCCGCCCGATGACTACAGGATCATTGTGCGCCCCCGCGGCGGATTCAACGGGGCTGAATACAAGATAGATAGCATTTACTGCTGCCTTCGTAACGCGGCAGGTATCGGTAGAGAAGCGGCTAGAGAGGACAGCATCTGCCTCAACGTTAAACAGAACGTCGTGGTGCTCAGCACTCCGTCCGCGGACAGAGCCAAACGCTACGGAGCCATCAGCAAGCTTTGCATCGGGAACCGAGAGTTCGAGGCGAACGCCTATCAGGCCGCCCCGGAGAACACTTCCAAGGGCCTGATTAGGAACATTTCCAAAGACGAGAGCCCGGAGGACATCGTTAACAACCTAGTGACGCAGCGCAACCCCAGCGTGCTGCATGCCAAGCGAATGGGCACCACGGACAACATCATCGTATTGTTCGACGGTTTCCGTGTTCCCAGACACGTATACTATGGACCTATGCTTGTGAGATGCTCCCTCTACAGAAAGCACATCGACGTGTGCTACGCGTGCGGGAGGCTGGGCCATCGCTCCGACGTGTGTCCCAACCCTGCCGACAAGATTTGCCGTGGCTGCGGAAGCAGTAACCCACCGTCTGACCATCGCTGCGAGCCGCGGTGTCAACTGTGTGGCAAGGATCATCTCACGGGTGACCGCGTCTGCAAGGCGAGATACAAGACTCCTTACATAGTCAAGCGTCGCCGCCTAGAGCGAAAGCGGCGTGAAGAAGAGCAAGCGGCCGCAGCGTCCGACAGCATCTACAACAGCGGCATTAGCACCGAAGGCAACGGAGGTTACTACAATCATTATCCGGCGTTTGACAGTCATTCATCCAACGCCACCCGAAGAGGACGCTCGACAAGCCGAGACGCGAGAGGCGGCGGCGGTAAATCCCGGTCCCGCTCTCGCAGCCGGACACCAAGGCCGAGAAGCATGTCGAAGACGCGCGGTGGCGCCGTTCCGGGCGCCGCAGCTGTCAACCAAGGCACCCAACAAAGTCAGCAGCATCAGACGTGGCGGCAGCCGCAACAACAAGGACCCATGGGCACATGGCAGCAGGTGAGATGGGCGGATGTAGCCGCCTTTCGCGCCGGCGGCGTTGTTTCGGCGGGACGTCCTGGCGGTCCCGCCGTCGGTGGCGGCGGTGGGAGCGAGCTCAAACTAGCGGTAGAGCGAGCGCTAGAACAACGCCTAGGACCATTACAATCGATAATTTCAGAGCTGAAACGCGAGAACGCCGCCCTTAGAGCGGAAAATTCCAAATTGAAAGGAAAGGCTCCACGAATGCAACAACCGCAGCAACAGTCGACGGCGCCGCCACCACCGACGCCTCGGTCTTCGACTCCGTCGAGACCCGAGGCGGCGGGGATGGACACGGATGACGAGAGCAGTTCGGGAGAGGGGGCAGGCGGACGCGAAGACCGCCCGTGTACCGCGAAAAGGATAGCACTAGATCCTGCCAGGCACGAATCCAGACAGCGATTTGGCCGTTATGATAAGCTACAGAAACAAATCGATACTATCGAGACCAGCCTCGATGAACGTTTTGCTAAACAGGTGGCACAGATGAATGACATGTTCAATAGTGCGATAGCTAAGCTCTCTGAACAAATGACACAAATGCTCACCGCGCACACGGCGCGCATAGAAAACATTGAAGCGCGACTCCCGCCATCTGCGGGCAGACCGATTAGAACGGTGAGTAAGCCCTACGCTAGACAGCAACAGAGTCAGCAGCAGCAGAACGCGCTGCCAGACGCCGAGCCGCAGATTCAGCCGCACCCCAGTCGCCTCGACGGCGATGGGCTAAATTAAACACAAGCATCACCATGGCTAGACACGCGCACACTCACACTAACACTCACAAACAACAGTACACGATCTGGCAGTGGAACTGCCGGGGATATAGGAGGAAGCGGGGAAATCTCGAGCAATTTATTCGAAGCCGTGAGGCAAAACCGGACATTATCCTTTTGCAGGAAACAAATTATCCGGCAAAACTAGCTGGTTACAAAGCCATAAATGCGGCCGCGGCGGACAACAGGCGGAAAGAAAAACGTGCTACACAGCGCTCGGCGCGTGGTGGGACGCCGGGGGCGGCCGCGGGTCGCCGAAGGCGGGGCGATCCGCTCTCGTCGTCGGCGCGACCGCGGTCGCTGCCGTCGCCCCCGCCGCGTCCGGCGCCGGTCGCCGCCGTGCTAGTTAGACGTAACATCACGGTGGCGCAGCGCGAACTTGAGTGCGTGAGGATACCGCATGTTTTTGTAGAATTAATTCCTAAGCGCGGCCGAGGCCTGTTTGTACTTAACGTCTACAGTAAACCCACGCTACAGCACCGATTTGGGGAGCTGCTCTGGAGAGCAAGCACGGCCGCCAACGGCGCACCTCTGCTAGTTGCGGGTGATTTTGATGCGCCCCATGGGGCCTGGGGATACACGCGTGAAATGCTCAAGGGCAAACACCTTTGGGAAGACTCGCAAGACCAACGGCTTGAACTGATCGCGAACCCCGCCGATCCGACGCGCCGGGGTAACAGCGTGAGCGCAGACACGCTACCGGACCTCGCGTTCGTGTCGAATGTTACCGCGGCGTCTTGGCAAAACACGCAGGAGGACTTAGGGAGTGACCACTCTCTGATAGAGATTATGGTAGACACGGGCCCGAGCGTTCGTAGAACATACTCTGAAAGCACAGGCCGTAAACTCAAATTAGTGCAGTGGGACGCATTCCGCAAAAAGCGAGCAGAAGGCGGGCGAGGCGACGAGCCGATCACGGATATAGACGAGTGGACCGCGACGCTCAATCGGGACGTAGACGCGGTAACGTGCCACATCCCGCCCGAAGCGAAGCTCGAAGTAATCGACAGCAGGCTCCTACACATGTGGGAAGCAAAGCAAGCCCTACTCAAGAGGTGGAAACGCCAAAGACATAACCGGGCGTTGAGGAAACGCATAGCATGGTTAGACAGAGAAATTGAGAAACATGCGTTCCAAGTCTGTAGGTCACAATGGGAAGACCTGTGCAACGACCTCGAGCGACAGATGCGCGGGGCGAGTGCTTGGCGCCTTTTCCGGCACCTATTGGATCCGGAAGATACTCGTGCCGCTCAAGGCCATAAAACTCGGAGACTTGTGAACGATCATAAAGGCGATGACCTGCTCGGTGCAATACGTGACCGTTACTTTAAGTCGGCAGAGAGCGTCCAACACCCAGATTATGACGGCGTTGCTAATGAGCAACCAGACGCCGAATTTAGCGAAGCGGAAATTCGGGCAGTCCTTTTTGAACTAAACACCCGATCGGCGCCCGGCCTGGACCGGGTTTCAAACAAGGCTCTCCTTAACTTAGATGACGAGTCAATCTCCCGATTTGTGACTTATATCAACGAGTGCTGGCAACGCGGTTCCCTTCCTGAAGCGTGGAAAAGAGCTCGAGTTATCATGATTCCTAAACCGGGCAAGCAGGTTGCGCTTGATAATCTAAGGCCAATTTCGCTCACGTCTTGTGTAGGAAAAGTTCTGGAGCACGCAGTCCTCAAACTCGTGACTGACTTTCTCGAAGTCCGCGATGTATTTCCGCACACCATGCTAGGATTCCGCCGCAATCTCTCCGCACAAGACGCGTTGCTTCAGCTGAAGCACCACATTGTTGATGACATTACCAGCTCAACCAAGGCGATCCTTGGCCTAAATATTAAAAAGGCCTTCGACAGCGTTAAACACGAAGCAATTTTAAACAGAGTTCAAACATTAGGACTAGGACAAAAACATATAATTACATACGTGACTTCCTTGCCGGCAGACGCCTACGCGTCGTCGTTGGAGATGTGGAACTGCAAGAATTTGAGATGGGCTCGAGGGGCACGCCACAAGGCTCCGTAATTTCGCCATTACTCTTTAATTTAGTTCTATTGGGGCTACCCGAGAAATTATTAGGCATACAAGGATTGTATCACAGTATCTACGCGGATGACATCACCCTCTGGGTTCCCGGCGGAGGTTGTGATGGTCACGTCGAGCGTACGCTCCAGGCAGGTGTAGACGAAGTTCAGGAGTACTTGCGAGGAACGGGCCTCGAATGCTCGGCAACCAAGTCGGAACTTCTAATCTACAAACCTACAAGTAGAGGTCGCAAAACCCCGCGCGACGAGGAAAGGGAGTGCTACAAAATAAGCGTTCTATTGGCAGATGGCACTCCTATTCCACACGTAGACAAAATTAGAATTCTGGGGTTACACCTGCAGGCAAACGGCCATAATGGTGAGACGGTGCGAAGACTACGTCGTTCGGTAGACGACACGATCTGACTCCTACGTCGTATCACGAACAGACGTACTGGTATGCGCGAACACTGCGCGATCCGTCTAGTGCAGGCGTACGCAATAAGCCGTATAACATACGTTGCCCCCTACCTCAAATTGCTAGGCTCAGAAAAAAACAAGATCGAATGTATAATACGAAAGGCTTTCAAGAGAGCAATTGGAGTTCCACTGAATGCGAGCACTGAAACGTTACTAGAACTTGGACTGCACAACTCACTCGACGAGTTAATTGAGGCCCATGTCGTTTCGCAAAACGAACGCTTGTCGGGGTCTAAGACGGGTCGACACATCCTCGAGTCACTTGGCATCCGGTACCACACTCAGCAGGGAGAAAAAGCGGATGTTCCTGCCTCGGTTCGCGACCGCCTAATTGTTTCGCCGCTTCCTAAGAATATGCACCCGACGCACCACGTCGGGCGCCGTAACCAGCGAGCTAGCGACCTTCAAAAGAAGTACGGCACTAGCGACGAAGTTGTGTACGTAGATGCCGCGAGATATGGGGACGGGAGACACGCACACGCCGCTGCGGTCGTTGACCGTGCGGGCAAATGCCTCGCGAGCGCCACGGTGACCACGGGACATACGGAGGCGGCCGAAGAAGCCGCGATAGCCCTAGCAATCGCCACGGTGCCGAACGCTACGATCGTAATCAGCGACTCGCAGGCAGCAATCCGCGGCTTCGCGCGCGGCCGCGTCTCGCGGGAAGCGGCCCGCATCCTTAAGATGTGCGGTGATGGTGACTCAGCGTCGCGATCGCCACAACAAAATTTAACAGTCTTCCTCCTTTGGACCCCAGCACACACCGATGTCCCGCTTCCGGGCAACGAGGCGGCCCACGCCGCGGCTCGAGGTCTCACTCGCCGAGCTGCGGCACATTCCGTGGCCGCCGCCTCCGCTCCCGAGAACGGGGCTTCTGATCTGCCGGATCGAGACACTTCGACAGACACGCAGCGACAACACAGACCACAATGGTCGTGGGGTGATCGTCTCATCACGTTCCGAGATATTACGCAACACTACAGACTGGAAAGGCGAAAGTTCCCGCCACCGCATGACAAATTAAACAGACACGATGCCGTAAGCTATCGCTTACTACAAACCCACCCTTACCCCAGCCCGGTCGTCTTACGCCACTGCTACCCGCACTTACACATTACCGATCTATGTAAAGCATGCGGGCACAGAGAAACGCTGCGCCACATGCTCTGGTAATGCGCCGGTAACAATGGTCGAGAAACGGCCGCCGTTCGCGATGCGCCTATGGCGGCTGCCAATACCAGGCAACAGGAAGCCTTGAGCTCACTCGGTCCCGCCGCCGTCCCGTCTGCGGGAGCCGCGGGGACCTTCTCCGTCGGCGACGCCGCCGCTGGGAGGCGGCGCTCAGAAGCTCGGAGCTGAACGACCAGCTCTGGGCTGTCCGGCAGGCCGAAGATGCCGCCCGAGTTCAGGGACTCAGCGCCGCCATCTGAGGCCACCAAGACCAAGCTGCCGGCCAAGTTCTATAATAAAGTTTCCTCTCTCTCTCTCTCTTGTTGTTTGCTAGTGGCCGGCCATCCTATGCACGCTCATAGACCCCCCCCCCCCCCCGCCAAAAAAAAACAGCTTTCATAAAGAAGTGTTGCTTGCTTAGTTTGGGTGGAGTCCCTTATCCAGGGCGCACTGCCTATCGTGGCTCGCCGTACACGGTCAAGTGTCGCCAATTGGTTTCCCAAGCTTAGAAAAGCAGAGAGCTCTGCTAGTTAATAAGTATTTATTCTAAAATACTGGGCATGCAAACACGGACACAAGAGAGAAAATCAAGACGTCGCAAAATCCGACCAACAAGAGCAAAACCTCACGACGACAGAATAGAAAAAAAAGACACGAAAAATTATCTGCCTGTAGGCCAGATGTAGAATAGACGGGCCACTGTGTTAAGCAGATATCATTGGAACGTAAGAGATTGTTAACTGGAGGCTCATACGGAGGCTTAGTTTGTCGAGAGGGTCGCCAAATTAATACGAATGTGGTTTTGTACATGTAGGTACATGAATGAAGAAGCTCGTCTCTTTGCTTGAGGCATTGAGAATAGCGGTTGAGCATGCGGGAGTCAACCGTCGATTTACTTTCACGCACGAAGAAGAAATGAAATGCCTGAACAGTTATCTTTCACGACGACCGGCCCACGTGTGCCGGATTGATTGCTTCATCTATCAACTGGACATGCGCAGATAAGTTTTCGCGCTGCCTTTCTTTTCCAATGTTGCACACTTTTGCAGTTGCAGTTGGCGTTTCGGGTGTCCCGACTTGTTTCTTTTGTCCATGTTTGCACGTCCAGTCTAAAGAATGCAACAGATTGTCGGCGAGCCACCTAATACATACTGAACGCGAAACAGCGCGCATAGACAGGCAAAAAGCTACAAGAAGCCCACAAGTTAAAAGTTACAAGCAGCGAAAAGATGCGCCGAGAAAAAGCTTCGATGGAAATGTAGTTATAGGGCTCCTCCTTGCTTTTTTCCTTGTACCATGTCTCAATTTTACGCGCTACGTTATTATTAGTTATAGGGAAGTGGAGCTGCGAGCCGCACCTGATAAATCCGGTGAATGTTTAAGCATGGGTCGACAATGCACACTGAACCCGTCTGTATAGACTGCGCAGAGCAGTTTTGGGGAGGGAGAAGAAGCGCTGCAGAAACGAATGATTATATTGAGAAGTCTCAGGTCTGGAGGGGAAGGGAGGGGGGGCGTGAGCGTTTGATGACCACGCAGTTCGAAGCGAAGAGCACCTGTTTACGTGACCAACTCTTCGCAGTTCGAAGCGAAGAGCATTGGCGTAGCCAAGAGGGAGGGGGATGAGAAGAAGTCACCCCTACCCTCCAAATAATAAAAAAAAATACATGTGTGCATTTACACTCCACCTATAAACACACGCAGAAAACTACCTAACAGCTGGCTGACTTCGCTTCTAGTTCACTTCTTTCCCTTACTAACAACTTAACGAAGCGACGTCTAGCTACCACCCTGTTCGCATTGTGCGACATGAGCAACTTCACGCGCTACCAGAATGACTCTTTATTCCAAGGCATACGTTTTCATCAGCATATAGAATGGTCGACAGTGGGCAACGAATAAAATAAACGGGTAAAATGAAATGAGAGCTATCGTTACATTATATTCACTCTGAATTGGTGAATATTAACGTCATTATCATTTCGGCTATCTATTTGTGATGTGAAATCTTAGCTGTAGTGAGCACATTGAGGATCACTATGGCGAGACATGCCTTACAAAGTTGCAACCTTAATGTCGGAGCGCGAGAATGCATTCGTGTAGACAGCTTCTGGTTTGAAGCTCGAACGCGTTTCGGTGCAGTTGCGGAACCATTCATTGTGACATATATTGCGAACATGTCAGTAATATTAGTTAGGACTCTCTCACGCCACCCTACCCTCAAGCTTTTCTGACGTACGTGTGTATAGAACGTTTGTGAGATCGGTCCTGCCGCAGCATTAACGATTCCCTCTTGTTCGGGAGAGGCGTTTGTCGTTGAGTGACTGTCTTTACTGTGAATACCGCCACTATTTGCCGACCCCTGTGGCGAAGAATGAGCGTAGCGCATACAAGAAATGCTTTGTGAATGGCTGGCGTTCTCTGGAGTGAGACGTCCTGTTTGTCCCGTTAATGCTGTGCGCTTTTAGAAAGCCAGAGCGACCGCGTCCGCTAAAACAAGAGCGCTATTAATTTCAATAAACAAGCAGCCAAGAGCTGCGCGGAGAAAAAGCCCTCACAGGAAAATGCAGTTATCGGGAAGACTGGACGGATCGACGCCGTTTCCGTGAAATGCGACTCCCAGAGGAGTGCTTCAAAACGCGCCCGCCGCGAGCCGCGCTTTATGTACTCGTCTTCGTTAACTGAAGGGCCTTATACCGATGATTTCGCGCAGCGTCACGAGAGTGCGCAACGGCGGCGCTGTCGTAACTGGTCCGAACGATGGCGACAAGCGTTATGGGTCTGGAAGTCATTCGTTCCAACGAGTAACGCCGTGGCGCAGTGGCGTAACTAGAGAAGGAACTTGAAAACTTTCATTTTTTTTTCAGAAGGAAATGCCCGCACAAACGTGGATATAGTTGGTTTAACCCGAGAAAAATTCGGGTTACGGCACTGCCGCAGTGAATGAAAATATATTTAAATATTGCTTCCACGCCCCCATGGCAGTCTGATATGTCGTCGCATACGTACAAAGTAAGAGCTGAGATGTTTAACAAGAAATATAGAAATAAAAGGCCTTCAGCCGTGCCGTTCTCAGCGAGAAGACTCATTGGCGGCGAACCAATGAGTTCTTCATATGTGCATGTGATATTGTGGCATCATAATGGCATAATTATCACTCCTCATTGCGGCCATAATATCATAAGATATTATCTTTGAATAATAGGAAAATATTTTCTTCCAACTTCAACTCTTTTTCAATGCAATCGTTTGAAATTGGCGCTGTCATTCTCCTGGACGTTGCGCTTCCGCTCCACAGTTTACAGAAAAAGGCGAATTGAATGATACCTTGCATTGTAGGTGGCTCAAACTGCTACCATGCGCAATGTTTACAATATTGAAAAAACTTTGAGCTTTGTCTACAAGAGTGTCTACGAGAGCGTAATCGTCCCCCACGCGCAGTGCCATCTGCACCACGTCAAAAAAAAAAAAAGTCGTGTGTATAAAATTGCCTTTTTCAAACCACTTTAGATCATCTACTGGATGTACTGGGTACCTAATACGTCATATATATAGTTCTTCATTTTTACCAATTGGCGAAATAGCCGCTACTTGTTCGTGAGGAGCCATGTGCACTGCATAGCTGCACGCCTTACAATGGGTCGGCTGCTTAAAATCACCCACTCGTGCTGTTCACTTGCTTTGACGACTGGTGCGATTCTGCTGCATGCGTTACATGCGTTAAGGAGCCTCTTACAATACGCGGAATTCATGTAAGTAGTTTTTTTCAAAGCTATTTCAATCGATATCTGTGGTAGAACAACTGCTCGTTAAGCAGAAGGTCTGGGTTCGATTCTCACTTGAAACCAAAAATTTCTTCTATTTGCTTTATTTGCATCTTGTATGAGTTCTCGGTCCCGGACAAGATGATTTTTTGCCCACAACCAACGACGCTGTTATCAACGACGATGCCGACGCCGAAGTTTGGCGAAACGAACTTTTTTTTTAACGTTATCGCGTTAAAATGTGCACGAGATAGTGACACGACATTTGTTTGTTTTTGCACAACATCTTACTGGCACATAAAAACATGTATTCATTTGCCAATGGAAACAAATACATGTTGGCACAGCTGCTGTTTAAGCGTGGAAATAATACATATACTATGTAATAAAATAAACAGTAAACTCTTTGAGTGGAAAAATGTTAAGCCTATCACGATAATCACTGTAAACTCATGAAGACAAATAAAAAAATAAAAAAGAGACATTGAAACTTGATGATGGTGATGGTATACGAATGAAAAAGACGTGCGCAATAGATGCGTGCAGTATACGGACAGAAATTTTGACTAAACCTTAATCATGAAGAAGATGAGGGATTTTCGACGTGGTGGCCTAGCTGCTAATGTGTTGCTCAGCTGATCAAGTTTGAAGACGCTGGTTCGATTCCCGGCTAAGGCACACTCACTTAGAAAAAAAAACAAAAAAAGCCCGAACCTACATGTCACACTGTAAATGTCGTCGAAAGATAATAGTCTTGCGTCTCGAGAGAGTGAACAAAACGTTTATTTGACGTTCTGCGCAAGAAAATCGGTGAGTAGTATTCTGAAGGCGCCGCGTGAGAGTGCCTCGAGCGTGCAGTAGAGGCGAACAAGTGCATCTAGGCACGTTAGACACGAGAGCCATCTGGCAGTTATCTTCGAAAATGAAGGCATGCGCGACCGCGGAGAAAGATGCGCGCCAGTCACGGAGGTGATAAAGTGTAGAATGGAAAGCGACGGGCAGGTGCCACCACCGTGCCATTGTAGCAAAGCGTTGAAAACACCTTCTTGAGCATCGCGTTGCACTGCCAGCGCAGCGTGTTAAACGCTACAGTTCTTAGAGTGTTTTGTGTGTGTCCTGTTCCAGTATAAAGGCAGACATACAAAACATAGACGTCTTGTTATGACTCCTCAGATATGCGCAATATTTGCTTATTTAATTGACAATCGCACAACTATGAACGCTGAACCTCGAGCTATATCGGAGGGTGCTGCGGATAGGGTTGGCCGTTTGGTACCGTTTGAGGTATCGTTAGGGCAGACAAACAGACTTATGGACAGACAGACAGACAGACAGACAGACAGACAGACAGACAGACAGACAGACAGACAGACAGACCAAAATTTTTCTGTAGGAGGTCCCCCAGAAAGACTATCGTCTTCAAAAACAACAACCACGCACTTGTATTTCCGTGCGCGTTAGGTGACCAGAATCAACCAAGAGAGTGATAATAAGGATGAAGGAAAGGGAGGGAGGTTAACCATGGCTGAGCCTAGTAGGCTATCTTCCACTAGTGAGGGGGTAAGGAAAGTAAAAGCTAGAGAGAGAGAAGGAGAGAAAAGTCACTCTTATACCATCGACAAACCGGCAGTTATGTGAGAATGGCCCATTTCCGGGCGCCTCATGATCGTATGGCGTTTCAGGCGTGTAAGGTTCAACAGATTAGAATGACTAAGATAAGTACTGCGAAACATCTACCCCAGCTACTAGCGTTAAGGCACGTGGGTGGTGCAGGCGTGAAGCGTCGCGACGCCACTCCGTTGCTTGCACCCTAAAAAACACAGCGGCTGCGCGAAGGGCGCTGGGAAGCGGGCTTTTGTGGAGCGCTTTGTTCACAATGGCTTCGAACATCATCGCCACCGTTTGTCAAATGGATTTCAGTGGCTGAAGCATGGCTCACGGGAAGATCCTGCACACTGATCTGGAGGCTAGCCCTTACGTCCGGGTGACGGTGCTATCTGCATCTCCCTTGTCGCCTCGCTTACTGTTGTTTTGCTGCACATTCTATAGGCACACGCCGTCGTTTGGCCTTTTCTGCCTTTTCGGATGTTCTAAACGCTGTGCTGGCTTGGACCGGTGGGACGCGCCCAGAAGTTTCTTTAATGTTTTTGTGTGTGAATCCGTGCGTGCATGTGTGTTTGTGTGCGGCTTGTGTGCGTGCAGCCCCTATACAATATGCAAGTCTCTGCATATGGATGACAACGTGTACATTTTTTTTCGGAGACTGTAGCACATGCCATCACTTTTAAAGTGGTTGCTTGGGTGAGTTCGTACGACATACGTCACATAAAAACGGCGCTGAAAGAGAGGACCATTTATAAAAGAAGAACGCAGATGGCAGCGCTGATGATGGCGCAATCAGTACAGTCATTTACTTTCGGCTCTTTTAACCGTTTCGCCGTCAGCTCTACCATACTTGTCTTTCGTTTACAGGTCCTCTGTATTTTCGTGCTGTTTTTATGTGAAGTAACTCATAACATCGCTTAGTGGATAGTACGGTAAGACGCATAATAAATGGTTTACATTTTGACAACATCTCTGGGGAGCAGGTCTGTGGGACAACACTTATAGTAGAGATGTGTCCCGTCTCTTTCTCGGCAATATGTCTAAAGTGTACAAGCCACAACAACTAACAAAATGACCGAATCAGCAATTGATAGGGCCACCTGCCTATGGTAGAACGCAACCACACTTGCCGAAAGAACACTCGTTGACAGCTTTCGGGCGTTCAAGTCGCTTGCTACTATATGCATGCATAACAAATTGTGGACAGAACTTCAACTGAGCCCTCATGCAACGTGTACATACCATTAGCCAAACGCCACAGTCAATACGGGATGATTAAATATTGATTAAAGTTAAAAAAGCGGAATGGGGTAAAAAATTTAAATTATGCGCGCCTATAAGTTGGCACAAGGTTGTATATTTGGTGACACAATTTTCATGAAATGCGGGAGCCCGGCCTTTCGATGTTAGCCTGCGCCTGTACCATACATAGGGGCTAAATACGGACGTACAAATGTGGGAAAGGAGCACACAAAGCGTAGATTCATGAGCCTTGGGCAGGGGGCGGAAACTCCCTGTACTTCCCATGTACGTGCTCTGGTAAGCTGATACTGTTATGCCTGCGAGTCCACAGCGAACGGCCGTGCCTCTGAAAAAGGCAATCTGTGTCAAGGCCAGCCGCGAGCCCGCCTGACGCGATCAACAACTCAACGGCGTCAGCATGCCACGGCGCCTTTCTGTCGGCGCCTTTCTGTCGCCCACTAGCAGTGAGTCAGCGCACGTGCAAGCGAGCCCGTCGAGTAAACAACTGGCGTCTTCATGTCTGGGGGTCTGACGCGGCCCAGTGGCGACCCCATCGGAGGAGTCTGCCCTGACGACCAGCGGCGCTTCTGGTTGGACATTTGAGTTGGACCCGGTGCATATAAAAGAAGCCCTGCGGCGCGTCGCGATCGGCGGTCCTAGGTGAAAGCTGACATGTGTGTCAGAGGGGACCCGTTTGAGAGCAGACCTATGTGTTAGAGAGAAGAGCTCGGCTCTTCGAGTCTCTGTCGGCCCCAGTGCCGAATTTGTAACGCCTCTGTATATATGCTGTACATAAACCTTGTTTAACTCACCGTAGTCTCGTCCGCTCGTCTATCAGCTCTGCGCAGAAGCAGTCGCGAGCTGAGAAACCTACGCTACCAAAACGGCTGGTGACCTTCCCGGCGGAGTTCGAAGCAGTGGCGCCTTCGGGACCGTGTTGGCGTCGCCGTCTTTCGAAACAGTGGTTGCAGCGGTGAGATTTCGAGGCGCCCTTCGTAACGTCGTCGGAGGAGCGCTTCGCAACAATACGCAGCGGCAGCGCCGCTTTTGCCACTGGCGGCTGCCGGACGTCACACTAGAAATAAATCACAAACATAATATTTTTTTCATGACGTCACTGGTGAGGTTATCAAATAGAGGGAGAACACTAAAAACCGAGAGAAGGAGCGTTGGTGGGGAAACTCTGCTTTCCCCCTTCGGATGCAGTAGTTTTGTTCGTGTGTTCTCAAGTGGCGAAAGTTAGATCTGTATGTGAGGTTTGACGTCCCAAAACCACCATATAATTATGAGAGACGCCGTAGTGGAGGGTTCCGGAAATTTTCCCCACCTGGGGTTCTTTAACGTGCACCCAAATCTGAGCACATGGGCCTACGGCATTTTCGCCTCCAGCGTTTTCGCCTCGCGTTTTCGCCTCCAGGTACTCGGCCGCTCACCTGCGGGTCAGCAGCCGAGTACCTCAGCGACTAGGTCACCGTGGCGGGGCGGTGGAAAGGTAAGGAACGAAATAATTATAGTTCTAGAGAGTGGCGAAATGCAAAGAAAAAAGCTTTGCGCGAAAGTAATCTCGTGCTCGCATCGCTCACCGCAAAGCGTCAGCTTGAATTGATAGACCCCGTCCTCTTTCGGCCCCACACACATATACAACGATAAGTGCACGCGACACGTTCGGCTAAATATAATAATTTGTGGGGTTTGAGGTCCCAAAACCAGAAGATACAGAAATGAAGATGAAGAAAAGAACAAAGATAAATGATGACGATTATGACAATGATGATGCATAATTAGTTTTCTGGTGACACCACGTGGTAAAACTAAGAGCTTAGCTGATGACGATTATGATGATAATGATGATGCATGATTAGTTTTCTGGTGACATTACCAGGTAAAACTAAAAGCTTTACAGCTTGGTTTTAAAAGAGGTAAAAATTATGTTCTATAAATATTAAAAGTTAACATTCAAGTTAGCGTAAGATTAATAAAAGGAAGATCCAATTAAGTGTAAGCATAACTAAAATTAATTTATTGATGGCTGGTTCAGTTCTAAACTTTAATAATCGGATAGATTCGTTCACCTTAAGTGAACACAGGTAATCAAAATTTGACTGGTACGCAGTACCATAGTGCAGAGCTACGCTGCACTAGAGCAATAGTTATTTAACATTAATTAGTCTTCTTTACTACTCTGCCCATAGTTTTACTCGGATTCGAGCTAGGAGGAGAGCCTTTGCGGTGCTGTCAACTCTCCTATTATGAAAATGCGCAGGGTCCCCCTTCAGGTGGGGTGAAGGTTCATCGGAGCGCCCCTTCCCTGTAAAGTCAATGTATGTGGCAGACTTCGCGCCTCCATTTCTTACATGAATATGGAAGCCTTCCACCTCTTCCCCTTGCACGCGCCTAATGTCCAGAACAGTTCGCTCATCCGTTCACCTACACGCAGTGGAATACTGGTCAAACGCCTTCTCCTGTACACAAGCGCCACCCTCTTGATCCGAGGAATTCGAGTTTTGATGCCGACCAACCAATGTTCCCCTTCCCTTCCCTTCCCGACACATGCTCACACTCTGCCGACTCGTATGCCTATTGGTTCCACGATAACCTCTCACAGCCTAGCTGTTATCTCGAGGTTTATCCGTGTGCCGTTGAAAGAAGACTATCATCGTCATTTCAAGCTCGCCTTTGCCGCCTCGACGAACGTTTGTTACGTTTTAGTGTGTTTGTGTGTTTTCACTTTCGTCCCGCTCTATTTCTGCCATTCACTTTCCTGCTCCTGTTTCCCCTTCCCCGGTGCAGGGTAGCAAACCAAACACTTGCTTTCTGGTTAACCACCTTGATGTTCTTCACACACACACTCACACACACACATGTATATATATATATATATATATATATATATATATATATATATATATATATATATATATATATATATATATATATATATATCAGAGGTATAGAAGTGTATAGTAGTAGTAGAAAACTTTATTGGGTACATAATCCAGACAGGCTAGAACTACAGTGCCTCGAGGAATATACAGAATGAAGAGCGAAGTCTGTCCGGCAGGGTGGGGGGCCCCTATTCGAGGGCCCCACTGGCGCGAGCCATCCGTTTAGCTCTGTGGATCAGTCGCAGCTGATCCACCAGGGTTGAGCTAGACAGCAGCGCCTCCCATTCTTCCCATGTTCCATTGGTGTCGTGTTCTTCGTCGTGCTCTGCACACTACCACGTGATGTGAAAGGGTGTTGGTGTGGCTCCCCAACACCCTTTCAGTGCAGTGCCAATTTATGTAAGTGTTAGTCTGTACTCTTCTTAGCGCTGTTGCCTCCACAGCGCTGAGCTTGCTATGAGGACGTGAATAGAACTGCCTATTTTCCCTGTGGTATTTTAGAATCGTTGTGATACTAGGGTACAGGGGTGTAGGGTCATCTATTGCATTGTCTTGAGTGGCTCGGTGATTTGTGAAGCCTCAAGCGGCCTCGTCCGCATGCAGCTCGTGTTTCCTTGTTTTTTACACAATATGAATGAGATCTAACAGACAAAGATGCCAAGGAAAATATAGGGGAAGTTATTAACCCAATTGTGATGTAAAAATATGAAGACAAAAGAGTGAATAAAAAGATAACTTTCCGTGGGCAGGAACCGAACCTGAGACCTTCGAATAACACGTTCGATGCTCTACCACAGAGCTACCACAGCAGCTATCCCCCCCCCCCAAGCTCTTTATTGGGTATATGGTTGAATTTAAACGTGGGAGTGTCAATCAGCGCCACCAGTAGCCATGGCGGTGAGTGTGGCACACTCTTTAGAAACCAGTGTGGCGTCATGTAGAACGTGAACTTATTACCAGTTGGCAGCTGTCTATATATATATATATATATATATATATATATATATATATATATATATATATAACAATTGGCCTAATAACTTCCCCTATACCTTCCTTGCATTATTGTCTGTTAGATCTCATGAATATTGTGTAAAACACGAAAACCGAGCGTATACACTTGTTTCCCTTCTATATATATATATATATATATATATATATATATATATTTATAAATTGTTAAGCGGTTTATTGGCGGACACTCAGCGATGATTCACGACAGCGACAGTCAATGCGGGGATCGACTCTCTGCACGAGCTGCTCTTCTTTTTAAGAAAAAGGCGACCCACTAGAAGGCGCTGAAGAGGACGACCCACTGTTCAAAGGCTTTACCACAACTACCCCGGGTACGAAAAGGGAGCCGCCTGGCGACCTAACAGCTGGTTACAATGAGCGGGTCATCGTAGGCCTTGAGGCGCTCCACGTTAACAATGTCGCGTCCTCGACGACGCATGTCCGAAGATTGTTCGATGGGTTCAATCAAGTAGTTGACTGGGGAAGTGCATTTGACGACACGGTAGGGGCCTTCGTATTTGGGCAATAGTTTTGAAGATAGGCCAGCTGCAGTAGTAGGGTTCGAGAGCCAGACGAGCGCTCCAGGGAGGAACGTGGGTGCAGTAGTGCTGGCATCAGCGCGAATGCTTTTTTGCCACTCTTGATCATGCGCAGTAAAGGTCTTTGCAAGCTCTCGACACTCTTCAGCAAGCTTGGCTGTAGCAGAAATAGGTGCCCACTCAGACGGATCTGGCCTGTACGGAAGTATCGTGCCGATGGTGTGACGGGTGCCTTCCATATAATAAAAAGAAAGGTGAAAGGCCAGTAGTGCTCTGAGGGGCGGTATTATATGCGTAGGTGACGAAGGGTAGAATGGAATCCCAATTGGTGTGATCGGCGGCTACGTACTTGGAGAGCATGTCGCCCAACGTACGGTTGAAGTGTTCTGTGAGGCCATTCGTCTGCGGGTGGTAAGCAGCAGTTTTGCGGTGAACAACGTTGCACTCTTTGAGAATGGCTTCAACGACTTCAGACAGGAAGACACGGCCTCGGTCACTGAGCAGTTCCTGGGGTGGGCCGTGTCGCAGAATGAATTGTTGGAGCAGAAAGGAGGCCACATCGCTCGCTGTAGCCGCGGGAAGAGCGGCCATTTCGGCGTATCGCGTGAGGTGGTCCACAGCAACAATGGCCCAGTGGTTACCAGCCGACGTTAGTGGAAGTGGCCCATACAAATCAATGCCGACGCGCCCAAACGGCCTGGCAGGGCAAGGTAGAGGTTGCAGACCTACCGGCGACAGGTGCGTTGAAGTTTTGCGGCGCTGACATTCTATGCAGGAGCGAACAAATTTCTGCACGTAGCGGTACATGCCGCGCCAAAAGTACCGTTGGCGAATGTGGTGGTAAGTCTTCGATACCCCGGAGTGCGCACACTGCGGATCAGAATGAAACAATTCGAATATGTCAGAGCGCAGACTGCGAGGTATGACTAGTAGCCACTGGCGGCCGTCACCGTTGTAATTGCGTCGATGGAGGAGGTCGTCGCGAACGGCGAAATGGTGGGCTTGACGACGCAACGTGCGAGTGGATGGAGTGGATGGATCAGTCAGCAAGTCAATCAGTGAGGCAATCCATTGATCCTTGCGCTGTTCAGTAGCAATGGCATGAATGCTAATCGAAGAAATGGCAAGGTGGGACACTGAGTTGTTGGCATTGTCGTCAGGCAAGGGAGAGCGTGACAGGGCGTCGGCGTCAGCATGTTGCCTTCCATTGCGGTACAGCACGCGGATGTCATAGTCTTGCAGGCGAAGTGCCCGCCGGCGAGACGGCCTGAGGGATCTTCCAATGACGACAACCAGCATAGTGCGTGGTGGTCGGTGACGACATCAAATGGGCGACCATACAAATAAGGTCGGAACTTTGCAAGGGCCCTGACGATTGCCAAACATTCTTTCTCGGTGACTGTGTAATTAGTCTCGGCTTTAGTAAGCGTACGGCTCGCGTACGCCACGACATATTCCGGGAACCCTGGTTGCGCTGCGCAAGGACAGCGCCGAGGCCGACACCACTGGCATCCGTGTGTACCTCTGTAGGGGCCGTAGGGTCGTAGTGGCGGAGTATGGGAGGTGATGTCAACAAACGACGAAGTGTTCTGAAAGCGTCGTCGCACTGTGAGGACCACGAATGGAGAGGCCCGTTACTTCCGAGAAGCTTCGTCAGCGGCGATATGATAGTCGCGAAGTTTCGAATGAAGCGCCGAAAGTAGGAACACAGTCCTACGAAACTGCGCAGTTCCTTCACGGATGTCGGCTTGGGGAACTCGGTCACGGCCCGAAGCTTGGCTGGATCAGGGAGAATTCCGTCCTTGGACACGACGTAGCCGAGTATTGTCAGCTGCCGAGCTGCAAATTGGCACTTCTTTAGTTTCAGTTGCAGACTGGCGTTGCTCAGACGCGTTAAAACATGCCGAAGGCGTTGAAGGTGCATCGAGAAGTCAGGAGCAAAAACGACGACGTCATCGAGGTAGCACAAGCACGTGTGCCATTTCAGGTCACGCAGAACTGTATCCATCATGCGCTCAAAGGTGGCGGGCACATTGCACAGCCCAAACGGCATAACGTTGAACTCGTACAAGCCGTCGGGGGTGACAAAAGTGGTCTTTGGTCGAGCGTCCTCAGCCATAGGTACTTGCCAGTACCCTGAGCGCAAATCGAGGGATGAAAAGAATTCTGCTCCTTGCAGGCTGTCAATCGCGTCATCTACCCGCGGTAGTGGATACACGTCCTTACGAGTGATCTTGTTGAGGCGTCGGTAGTCCACACAGAACCGCACAGAACCGTCCTTCTTCGTGACGAGAACGACAGGAGATGCCCAGGGGCTGCTAGAGGGGCGAATAACATCGCGGCGAAGCATGTCGTCGACTTGCTCGTTGATTACACGGCGTTCTGTGGGGAGATACGCGATATGAACGTTGCCGCAGCGGTGGCTGTGCGCCTGTGTCGATGCGATGCGTAACGGTGGCTGTGCACATCGCTGTAGGGTGAATGCTTTGGGCACTGGCTGTATGGAGGGAGAGCCCGCAAAGCGGTTGTGGTCACTTTGCGCAGTAATCGGCTAAGTTTTTCGTCCATCACGGATACGGCGGCTCCAGTATCTACAAGGGCAGATGCAACGAACGCCATCCACAAGCACGTCTATCACGTTCGACGGGCTTTCCTGAGGGCTTTCGCAGTTCGACAGCGTCGCAGCCCTTGCCTCATGGACTGCGACGACCAGTTTTCCTGGTCGCCCTCGAGTGGACGTGGCCGCATCGGCGACAGTGAGCGACGTCGTGGAGATGGTGAACGGCGGGTGGATGGAACGGGGCGGGACGACGGTGACATAGGCGGCGGTTGGTCGTAAGAGCGGCTTGACTGGCTGGGAAAGTTGGAGGCGACCTGCGGTTGCTGCACACGATTGCAATATCGTGCTACATGACCGACGCAACCGCAAGCAAAGCAGATGAGGCGATTGTCAGCAGTGCGCCATTGATTTGCGGGTCGCATCCATGTCGCAGAACGCGATTGGCGAGCCGGCTGCTGATATGAGTGCATGGTAGGCGGCACTCGGGGCACGTGGGTGACGCCGGCGTATGTAGGCGAGACAGGTTCTCCAAAGGCCTGGGGCCTCGCGACGGTTTCGGTGTAATTTAGGGGAACAGCGACAGAAATCGGTGGGGGCGGCCTGGCGACAACTTGGGCATAGCTGAGGGGCACAGATGCAGGAGGCGGCTGGTGGTATTCAGGGACGACCTCCGCAATTTCCTGCTGAATGGCTCGGCGGAGCGGAGGTAGAAGTGTACTTGATGGCTCTTGAGCATGTTGTGGGGAAGCAAAAGCCAGTAGAGAGACCTGGCGGGCAACTTCCTCACGCACGAACGACTTCATTTCGGCCAGCAAGGTTGCGTGGTCAGGAACTGCTGACAAGGCCGAGAGATCAGCATCACGTGGTGGCGGGTGACGGGTCATCAAGCGCTGCCGCCGCCGCTCGTCGTAACTTTGGCATAACGTGATGACTTCTGCCACCAGTGCGGGGGGTTCTTTGCCAGGAGCATGGTGAGGCATCGTCGGCGATGCCTTTTAGGTTATGCGTGATTTTGTCAGCCTCTGACATGTTCAGGTCGACTTCTTGCACAACTCAAGATGTCCTCGATATAACTTGTGGAGGACTCGCCCGGTCTGCTGGGCTCGTTCACGTAAACGCTGTTCATCTTGCAGCTTACGAACGGCCGGGCGGCCGAACACGTCGACGACAGCTGGGTTTAAAACGGACCATGTCGGGAAATCAGATGCGTGGTTGTTGTACCACATGCCGGCCACACCCGCGAGATAGAAAAACAATTGCCGAGTTTACCTGCCTCGTCCCAATGGTTGGGGACGCTCACAGCGTTCGTACATGGCCAGCCAGTCCTCGACGTCGGTGCCATCCGCTCCGGTGAAGACAGGAGGGTCGCGGATGCGGGGGACACCGGGACATGGCTTCGGCGTAGGAGGAAGCGTTTGCTGGGTGGCGTCTTGGTACATGGTTGGAGGCACGGTACGGGATGGAAGCTCCAAGGGCATCAAATGCTGACCGAAGGTGTTTAAAGGGCACAGCACTCTCAGCACCTCCACCAAATTGTTAAGCGGTTTATTGGCGGACACTCAGCGATGATTCACGACAGCGACAGTCAATGCGGGGATCGACTGTCTGCACGGCTGCTCTTCTTAAGAAAAAGGCGACCCACTAGAAGGCGCTGAAGAGGACGACCCACTGTTCAAAGGCTTTACCACATATATATATATATATATATATATATATATATATATATATATATATATATATATATATATTATATATTAATATATAAGAATAAGGCCGTAAGTTGAGGCAATAGAGAAATTATTAAGCCAAGCTATATATAGATATATATACTATTATATTATGTCGCCGTCAGCAGCTTAAATACTTTTTAGGCCAGGTTATCACAGCCAAGTGAAATTAGGCCAGATTTAGCATGGTGACATCTAATTATCTATAGAAAGGATTAAGCTCATTAATACAGGACAAGTGAACCATAATAAGCCGATAATTATTTGTTGTGGCTAGCAATGTTGTTTGCATACGGCAAGTCTTATCGATGCAGTCTTAAGTTAGACTAATTGTATAATTAAATTAGGCCAAAGGAGCGCTAAACTATTAGGTCTAAGTTCGGGTACGGTTTAGAAATGTGTTAGGTGTGACCAGTGAGCATGACTTAGTCCAGACGTTACGTTTAACTTAATGTAGCTGTTTAGTCTAATAGCCAGAATAGGTAGTTAAGCCAGTGAAGTGTTGATTCGGTGCTGCTACGTTATGCCAATCAATACCATTCGATAAGCTAGTGGCCAGCACTTAATTTAAGAAGAGATAATTTGGATACGAGAGTGAACAATTCGTACAGCCGTGTGTAGATGCACGTGTCAGTACAAAGCAACTTCGCAAAACTCAGAAATACCTTGTGATATCGGGAGCAGCTGTGTGTGCCCATCAGCTCTGCGGTGATCCCAGCTTTTTTTTACTTGCAGATACTGCTGTCTCATGTTTGAGGCATTGCAGGAGTGGTTCAATAAACGAGCAAAACAAATAAACAGCAGAAATTAAAACATCAAGTTACGTAATTAGACACCTGTTCAAAGTATACATATTATATAGTATATATATATATATATATATATATATATATATATATATATACGCGTTTTGTTTTCTTCCTCTTCTGCAGAGAAGCAACCTTAATCACCTCCCCGTGTCTTCTCTTTCCATGGTTTCTTTGGGGCCGAGAGTGTATTAGGGAGGTGCACGACGAGGAGCGCATGATGAGTAATGCGTTGCCAGGAACGCCGCCGCTAGATATGCAGCAATCGCCTCGCAGTGCGCTAGGTTGGGTCGTTCCTCCTTGTGGAGCTTGGCGCGCACTTCCCCTCCAAATCTGTGAGCGCTCACACGGCCGAACAGGAGATCCCAACGGTTACGGCACGGGCAAACGCACTTTGTTCTTGCGTCGTCTCTAGAAGGAACCTGCTGCTCGGGGACTGTCCAAGCGCGAGTTTGTTTATTGCGGAACCCGGCGTGATTTACGCTTGCGATAGGTAGCAGGCGCCACCGTCCATCCCTCGGGGCGTATTTCGTCGCCGATGTTCACCGTTGGCTCGGATGAGGACAGCGGATAAAGCTGCCGTCCCTTCGTGTCTCGTTTAGCTCGCTTCTTGTCCGTGTTGAGACTTCCGCGGATTAGTGTTTCTTTACCTGCTCTCGTTCCGTTAGCTACTCGACTTGTTCGTTTTTGTTTTGTTGCTGCTGGATCCACGTTTTTACTTTTCCTTTAGCTGCGTTGGTCCGGAGCTGTTGTTTCATCGAGTGGTGGATTACCTGTCATTAACGATTTCTTAGCGAGGGTTGCGAAGTTGTGCGAAAACGTGTTGCGAGTGGCTGTACATGCACGCGCCATCAGCGCATGGGGAAAAAAAGAAAGCTCGGAAAACAAAGGAAAGAAGGAAGTGACATAAGTATTAGAATGACAGAAAGCTGATTTGATCGGTGACCTGCCGGGGGTGGTCTAGGGGCTAAGGTACTCGACTGCTGACCCGCAGGTCGCGGGATCAAATCTCGGCTGCGGCGGCTGCATTTCTGATGGAGGCGGAAATGCTGTAGGCGCATGGGCTCAAATTTGGGTGCACGTTAAAGAACCCTAGGTGATCGAAATTTCTGGAGCCCTTTACTACGGTGTATCTTATAATCATACGTTGGTTTTGGGACATTAAACCACCCATATCAATAAATCAATTTAATCGGTAGGGATTATTGTTGACAGATGGTGGCCGTGCAAACACGGACATAAGAGCATGTAAAAATGATTGAATAAACTTTATTTAATATTTAAAGTCCGGCAGTTTTCACCGGGTGAGCGGGGGTTACCTCCTGTCTCTTCCCACTCTTCGTCGATTATGATGGCGGTGCCTCAGGTGACCGCTCGAAGTGCTTGGACGCAGGCGGCATCTTCAGCTTGCCGGACGGCTCCTCGCCGGTGGCCGCCAATCGGCAACAGTGACCGCAGCCGCGGCGGAGGCCGGCCCCTTCTTTCTCGCGCGGTGGTGGCAGCAGCAATTGGCCTCGGAGTTCGTCCCTGTCTAACATGCGTCGCGAAGGGAGCGGCGACATTGGCGTTAACTTTTTCAGCACACTCCCAAACTAGTTTTTTAACGCTATCGTTTTATCAGTCTACCTTGGAAGGCAAGAAGCTGCGAGTGTCATCCAAAAACTATCAGGTCAAAGATTGCAAAATCACGCCCTTTGTCTCGACTATTCGTTGCATGCCAATCTTGACATTAATCTGCAGAGGGACGCCATATTTTTAGGTTTCTCGAAAGCGTTCGATACGGTACCCCATAAGCGGCTCTTAATAAAACTTAGATCTTTATATATACATTAGACATAGTAAATTGGATTGAGGAATTTCTAACTAACCACTCGCAGTTTGTCTCCATCGATGAAGTACACTCTAGTCCCGTTACAGTAGCGTCAGGTGTCCCCCAAGGTTCTGTACTCGGGCCCCTTCTCTTCCTGATTTACATGAACGACGTAGCTTCATGTGTCTCTCTTGTGTATCCGTTTGTTCGCCGACGACTGCGTAATATATCAACCGATTACCAACCCCACTGATCAAGCCGCTGTCCAAGATGACTTAAACCACGTGCAAGAATGCAAGAATGGTGTGACCTGTGGCTCATGAAACTTAATCCCAACAAATGCAAGATCGTTTCATTTCACCGCCGCCACAACCCCTTTCTGTTTCCTTATGTAATTGCTAGCGTTACCCTCGAACACGTGCAGTCATACAAGTATCTCGGTGTCACCATATGTAATGATCTAAACTGGTGCACGCATATTACTAACATTATATCATCAGCGAACAAATCTCTGGGTTTCCTGAAACGTCACCTCCGGCACGCACCTAAAACTGTCAAGCTACAGGCCTACAAGTCCCTCATCTGATCCAAATTGGAATACGCATCTGCAGTCTGGAGCCCACACCAAGCCTATCTGATCGACTCACTCGAGGCAGTTCAAACCGTGCCATCAGGTCATTCATTCTTCGTACTCTTACAATACAAGTGTAACATCGCTCAAAAAAGAATCGGCTATTTTAAACCTTGACATTCGCCGCCGCATCTCTAGTCTCAGCCTTTTTCATAAGTTTTTTACAGCACCCTTCGTCATCCCTACATCGCCCCACCGGCCCGCATATCTCACCGCACGTGTCATTCGCTTCAAGTTGCCCGGCCGAGGATTAAGACGACCACCTTTTCTATGTCCTTCTTGTTCGAACAGCAAAAGACTGGAATGACCTTGCCCATGATGTCGTCACCACTGAATGCTCATCATTTTTTGATCGATTATGTGTCCACTTTTCGTGATAAAAATTTGTGGCAACAAAAAAAAATTATATGTTAACCCACCCCTTATGTAATACCCCTCGAGGGTCTTTAAGGAAAAATAATGTTATGTTATGTTACGCGTGCTGTGAGCAGCCTGTCTTTCACGCAGTACCAGTCAACCACTCGATCGAACGCAAAACGCAAACAATGGCTAATTTATGTGGCGCAGCTCAGTCACAGCAAAAGCTAAAAGAGTGGCCTCTCGGAGCATTTTCTAAACACTCATTGGATAACTGCTGCAAGCACACTTGCTTGATACCCACTACGGCATTAATACGGCATTAATACGGCATTAATCATAACTTTTTGTGTAATAGGCTGGCATTCGCTATGCTGTTTTTCGTCTTTCTTCTCAGAACCGTGGTTTCAACTAAACGCAAGGAATTTTGTGCTGATTATTCATGCAGTGGCTGATGACGACGAGGAATTCTGCCAGAAGTGGGTATGAGCCACAGTTAAGGGTGTGACAAGAACAAGCTCTTGTGATGGGTTGGAGCATTGGACGACCCACTCGTTATGCTATTCGCATTGTGCGACGACTGGTTGTTCTTTCGCTGTTTAAAGCGCTTTATAAGTCGTACTAACGCGATTGTTTCCCCGACATCAAGCCTGCCCAAGGTAAGGTTGCCAACAAGACCCAAACACCGGCGTGGCTCAGTGGTAAAATACTAAGCTGGTACCCAGTGGACCCGGATTCGAGCTAAACTCTGTCATTGGTACAAGGTTTATTTTTTTTTCTAATTTCGTGGGTTGTGGTTACGGACATCGGCGGCGGACAGCTACGGCAGCGCGTGGCCCGAGTTTTTATCTCATAAGAGCTTTTGCTGTAAAACTGTGCAGCGCGTTTATAGCTCGAGAGAGCCCATGTATTTATAGAAAAATAACTATTTATGCGTCCGCACAATCGGCAATGCAGGTGAAATTTTAATAGTGTATGTTGATGCCGACACTCATTTAATGAAAGCAGCCCTTACTTGTGCACGCTTTAGATCTCGGAGGCCGCACACTGGCGATTGCTCTTTCACTGATCGCAGCACCAGAGGCTGCGGTCGTGATCAGCGACTCGCAAGCTGCCATCCGTGGCTTCGCGCGCCGCGGTCGCATCTCATGTCTGGCGCTCCCGGATGCTACAATCGAGTAATGGCAACAAGGACGGCAGCGAGCTTCGAGGAGCGATGGCCTCGGCGTCGTCGTCCTCGTATCTCACAACTGAAAATGCTAATGTCTTCCTTCTGTGGACCCCAGCTCACACCAGCGTCCCGCTCGCAGGTATCCAGGTGGCCCACCCGCGGCTCAAGATCTCGCTCACCGAGCCGTGGCCGATTCGGTGGCCACCTTCACCTCCGATAGCGGGGCGATGACATTATCCACAAGACAACAACAACAACTGGAATGGTCTTGGGGTGATCACCTGACCGCATTCAACGGCATTCACAACATTACAAACTAAACACACGCAAATACCCACCACCTCTCAACAAATTGAACAAAAGACAGGCCGTTACTCTAAGGTTATTACAGAAAAAAAATGACCCGAATCTACATGTTACACTGTAAATGTCGTCGAAAGACAATAGTCTTGTGTCTGGAGAGAGTGAACAAAACGTTTATTTGATGTTCTGCGAAAGAAAATTGGTGAATGGTATTCTGAAGGCGCTGCGTTAGAGTGCCCCGAGCGTGTAACGGAGGCGAATGAGCGCATCTAGGCACGTTAGACACGAGCGCTATCTAGCTGTTATTTTTGAAAACGAAGGCGTGCGCGACCGCGAGAGAGAAAGATGCGCGCCAGTCCGGAGGGTGATAAGGTGTAGAATGGAAAGCGATGGCATGTGCCAACACCGTGCCATCGTAGCAAAGCGTTAGAAATGCCTTCTTGAGCATCGCGTTGCACTGTCAGCGCAGCGCGTTAAACGCTACAGTCCTTAGAGTTACTTGTGTGTGCCTCTTCTAGTATAAAGGCAGACATACAAAACATAGACATGTTGTTATGGCGCCTCAGGTATGCGCAATATTTGCTCTTTGAATTGACAATCACACAACTATGAACGCTAAACCTTTAGCAATATCGGAGGGGCTGCGGATGGGGTTGACCATTTAGTGCCATTTGAGGTATCATTAGGACGGACAAACAGACAAATGTACAGACAGACAGACAGACAGACAGACAGACAGACAGACAAATTTTTTTGTTGAAGGTCCTCAAGAAAGACTACCGCCTTTCAAATACGTACCCCAGCCCGGCGATCCTACGCCTGTGTTATCCTCACCTATACCCCACGGACGCGTGTAAAGTGTGCGGGAAAGGGCCACACTGCGGCACATGCTTTAGGAGTGTCCTGGATAAGTTGACGTCACTGCCTCCGCTCCCTTCGCGACGCATGTTAGACAGGGACGAACTCCGAGGCCAATTGCTGAGCACCACCGCGTGAGAAAGAAGGGGCCGGCCTCCGCCGCGGCTGCGGTCACGGCACCTGCGAGATTGGCCACCGGCGAGGAGCCGTCCGGCAAGCTGAAGATGCCCGCCTGCGTCCAAGCACTTCGAGCGGTCACCTGAGGCACCGCCATCATAATCGACGAAGAGTGGGAAGGGACAGGGGTTAATTCCCTCTTCCCCCCCCCTCACCCGTTAAAACCGCCGGACTTTAAATAAAGTCTATTCATTCATTCATTCGCAGAAAATGTTGCTTGTCGGTGTCGTGTGGTTTGCGAGTGATAAACCAGCGTTGTCCGTGAGGGAAAAATTCGAGAAAGCTGGAAATAGATAATAAAAATATTTTATTTGTGCGAAGATCGAAGCCAGGCCTTCTGCGTCACCAGCAGGTGTGCAGATCAGTGCCATTGCATTTTTTCTTTATTAGAGAGTGGCGTGATAGCTTAAAAATGCGCAAAAAAAAGCGCTATATAAATGCCTGCTTAACACACGCAATATTGCATAGCAGAAGAGTAGAGTTGCGCCAGGCGTCAAGGCATGTGAATTGCGCAACCATGGGTGTTCTGAAGGCCTCAAGGTGATCAAACAATATGACGTTTCGATATATATGACGTCTACTTGCTGTAAAAGCAAGTGGTGGAGGGTATATATCACATCAAAGAGAAAGAAAGAGTGTTAGCATTAAGCGGCATTGCACAATATGAGAGAAAGAAAGAAAGAAGAAAGTAAAGAAGAAAGAAAGAGAATGAAAGAAGATGAAAGAAAGAAAAACAGTAGTCAGCAAGCGCAGGCCAAATTACTCTGGATACGTTTTTTTTTTGGTAAAGAGGGGGGGTTCCTATTTTTCCCTCGTACTTTTGTCTTAACTGAACCATAACTACGCATTTAAAAACCTAGACGGTGGCTGGACACTTTCAGTTTCGCTCGTGTTTCATTTTACTGCGTTTCTCCTGCGTAGGCTCACTTGAACTCGCCCCAATCGTTCAAAATTACATTTTACACTTTCAACCTTTATTTTTTATTTATTCAAAAGACGAATGTCGTGGGATGTGTCACAAGCGTGTGACAAGGAAGGTTCAAGTTGTGTTATCTAAAAAATCGTTCTTCCTTTCTTTTTTGTGAGGCAGCATGGTC